>BLSH010260131.1:2383949-2397482 GCA_018402905.1 Glandirana rugosa
GCGCGCGAGTGCACGCGCGCGTGCGCGGCCTTTGCCGCGGACCGCCGAGATAAAGTTAGACGTCTCGGACCACCGGTCACGACAGACGAGATGTCGCAAAGGATGTGGTCGCTGGGGGGCCACTGATGAAGACACACTGAAGGACAAGGACACTGGGGCCGAATAGGGAGCCTGGACAGGCAGATATCAACAGGTCCGAGGGATAAGCCGGGGTCACAGGAACAGGAAGTCACACAGAAGTAGTCACCGGGGGGTCGCTGGTGTAGGAAACGCTGTAGAGCAGACAGCACTGGCCACCAGGCTCTGCAGATTGAAATAGAGCCGCCAGGCGCCGTTTCCGGCGCGTGCGCGCGCACGTGAGCGCGCGCGAACGCGCACGGGCGCGCGCGAACGCGCACAGGCGCGCGCACCACCGCGGAAAGGCTAGGGAACAGTCTTTTCCTGACAACCTGACCGTGGTTTGGTTTCAACAGAACCCCTCATTTTCCACTTATTGATTAGAGTTTGAACACTGCTTATTGGCATTCTCAATTCCTTAGATATCTTTTTATATCCCTTTCCTGTTTTATACAGTTCAATTACCTTTTCCCACAGATCCTTTGACAATTCTTTTGCTTTCCCCATAACTCGGAATCCAGAAACGTCAGTGCAGCACTGGATGAAAGATGCAAGGGTCTGTCAGGAGTCCAGAATCTCATTGACCTTTTATACACACACACTAATTAGAAGCAAACAGATCACAGGCGAGGATGGTTACCTTTAATAGCCATTCAAATCCCTTTGTGTCAACTTGTGTGCATGCTATCAGACCAAAATCACCAGGGTGTGTAAACTTTTGATCAGGGTCATTTGGGTAGTTTCTGTTGTCATTATGATTTAAAAAGAGTAAACACTGTTGATTGATAATAAATGGCTTCAGAAAAAACACTAACCATGAGTGAAAGAAATGTTTTTGTGTTATCATTCATATTCTCTGAAAAATGGCCAAGAAATTATAAATTCTGCCAGGGTATGTAAACTTATGAGCACAACTGTATATATTGTAATATTGTATATCTTATATAATCATCTCAAAATCAACTCAATCAACTCAAATCAACTCCAAATTAATTAAATCTTAACTGATAGTATAGGGAAGGATTACAACCTTTCCCTTTTTTACAAAAAAAAAATATTCTGTCTCTGTTTGGTGGTGAACTGTTTGTTAATGGGACAGCTAGCAATTTTTTAATATATCTTACTGCACCTTATATTACTTCATAATTTTATTACCTTTGTGTAATGTCACACAGATTGTCACTTATATGGGTGGTTGGGAGCTTGCTGACAACTGGAAAAAAACAGCATAATGACCTAATTAGTATGTCATTTTTTATTGTAAGTCTGTAGGCGGGTCAATGACCAAGTTGTAATTCTTAATAGTAGTGCAGAAAAGTGAGGTCAGGCTATTTGGCTGGGATGTCTGGATCACAGGACTGGCTGAACACAGTTACAAATCATTTTTGAAAGCAGGGTAGTTCTTACATATGTCTTTTAAAGTCTATTTATTAATTTTTTTTATTTTTTTTTTAAGCGGCATAAGGGACAGTACATTGAATGAGAAATGTCACTCGTAGTGATGGCCGGTCTTCCTTATAAAAGCATGTGTCAATGTCTTTGTTCACCAGAGGAATGTGTTAGCTCCTTTATTACCAGTTGTTAATTTTCTAATAATTTTCCATACGCTGCTAGCGGTTTTTGCCTTATTTTACTGAAAATGCCATATATAAATATTTAGTATTTGTTATTGACAGCGCTCAGCATACTTAATTGTTATATAGTTTTTTCCTTTTGTCTATGTTCAACAGGTTCTTTCCAATTTGCCTGGCACTTTTGCTCCTCCCTCTTTTTTTCTTAGTATAAATATGCACTCTTAAACCTGTTCAATATTTTCCCAGTGCACAGTTTGCTGTTTGGCCCCTTAAAACAATGTGATAAGATGATGTCAGATTTGACAAAACACGTTGGATCTAGTCCCTATCCAGGTCATTGTGTTACAGGATCATCTTCTGTGAGCTTATTCTTTACCTACAGCACTGTCTTTCTACATTTGTGAATGGGAGATTGAACTGCATAAACCAAGTTTCTCCACACCGAGTTTCAATGGGAGTATGTGACCTGCCTTATGTCTGGGTGGATGCAATATTTCCCAGGTGATTTATCATCACACTGGCCTCTTTGACTCTCTGCCTAATAGGTTGTTGAGTCCATAATCTCTGGTAAGCGCATTTACTCTTTCCTTGTTGTTGGATCCCTGCACTTTTGTGACACACAAGAAGCGAGATTCCTGGATATTCATAGAGAGTGGACCACTTATCTGAAGTCACTTCTTTTAGATGCAATTTGGGTTGCACTTTACACTGTTATATTTGTATTATTATTCTTATGTGACTTTCTGCAATAGATGCCAATTGTAATGCTATTGGTTTCCCTAATCTACTAATGGAGTCATGTGACACTACTCTTCGTACACTTTGGCTTGTATTTCGCACTTCATGCCTAGTATTCAATTGTATTATCTATTAGATGCACTTGTTTTTTTAGGGCTCATGCACACTGCAGCTCTAAAATAAACTGCTTTTGTGGGCATTTGAGCTTTTATTTCTCTGCCTAAAAGCACTTTTTTGTGCTCTTTTGCATGTTTTTATTGAGCTTCTTTGAGCTTCTTTAAGCTTCTTTGAGCTTTTTGGAGCAGAAGCGTTTTTTTTCACAAACCCTCCCCTCAGCACATTTATCCTTTTTTTAACCACTTCCTGCAATTCGATGTACCTGCATGTCTTTTTGAGGAAGTGGTTGTACTGGGATGAAGCCTGCAGTTCCCCCCCGCTGCCTACCGCTGCTCCTCCCGGGTCTCCTGTTCCACTGGGAGACCCGAGTGACCGGCCGGCACATTCGCCGGCTGGCCGGAGACCCGAACAAAGCTGGAATAGCCTTTGATTGGGTCTCCAATATAAAAAGGCAGAAGCAATGTCATGGTGTTCTTGTGACAGCAATAAAGGTGATCAGTGTTTTTTTTAAAGGGATAGTATAAAAAAATTAATAATTTTAAAGCCCACCATGTCCCTGCGTGCTGGCGCACAAAAGAAAACGCATATGTATGATGTACCCGCAAATATAAACGGTGTTAAAATCACACATGTGAGGTATCACCGCAATCGTCAGAGCGAGAGAAATAATTATAGCAAAAGAACTCCTCTGTAATTCTAAACTGGTAACCATTAAAAATGTTTAAAGCATTGCCTATGGAGATCTTTAAGTACCGTAGTATGTCGCCATTCGACGAGTGTGTGCAATTTTAAACCTTAACATGTTGGGTATCTATTTACTCAGCATATCATCATCGTTCACAATATACAAAAACATTGAACTAACTTCAAAATAGAAGGCTCCACACAGTGTGAAGATCGATGGCTAAAAATTGTGTACCCGTTGGGTTGCTCTGATGGAAATGAGCAACCCATCGGGTACACAATTTTTAGCCGTCAATCATCACACTATATGGAGCCTTCTATCTTTACACATATCCACCAACCGGTGATTGCAACTTCAGATGTCTGTGGAGTTCTTATCTTGCTGTGTGTCCGCTGCATGATGATCCATCTGATCCACTACATCTAGATCCTGCCACATTGGATTTGGGTTCTAACCCCATACAAGCCCGTTTGACCCACTGGCCATATGGTCATATCTGGTGAGCGTATAACCTTACCATTTTCTCTTTCACTGTGGTATATATTTCTATTGGACTATTACTGCATGACTGCACAAGATTGTCGTATCATTGGAAGTATTTAAGTATCTTGGTTGGAAACATACTGGAAACCACCTATTTGCACAACTTTTTGCACTTTTTCCACTGGTGTCACTTTGTTGGACTTTTTGTGGTCTTACCTAAGATCATATCTATGGATGCTTATTTGCTATTTTATTTTTTTCAGCACTGCACTTTTTACCCCATTACCTGTAAAAGCCTGAAAAAGCCATAGTGTGTATGAACACATTGGCTAACCTAGAGGAGAGTTTCCAGGCAGAAAAAAAATGAGAGCACTAAAAGCTCAAAAGCCTGTAGGAGCTGCTTTTTTGAGCTTCTTTCAGCTGCATTGTGCATGAGCCCAATATAAAAGAATGTGATCAGCCAGCATACAAGGAAATGACATACAATTTTCAGTGCCCCAGTTCATTATAAATAGGCTCTGATGCCTTTTTATTTTTTTTTCAGCTATGTCAGTTATATAATTACTGTAACAAGGAAAAACTAGAAAAATAACAGAAAGAATAAAATAAATATATTTCATCAGACTCATTGCCTAACAGCAAAGCATATCATAAGATCATGTTTTTTGTTCTGACAGTAAAAAATGAAATTCCTGAGCGTAAGAAATTATTTGATGCAGTAAGAAACTTTCATGTGTAGACTCCAGCTAATTACAAAGATTACCTTGGGGTTTGATGACTTGACTTACTATATGTGGAAACTTATTGAGGGGATAAATCAGATTTATATATTCAGCTACAAGATAAATGTTTGACCGGAAGGGATTTATTACCATTCTGATCGCCTACATATCTATTCCAACAGAACAGATAACTGTTTAATCTTTGCAGCAAATGATGACAAGCCAGAACTCCAGCTGCTGCTCTTGGTAATGCCCATATTCAGTTGCTTTATTTTTTGATGTCTCCACATCTCCTACAGCAAAAATTAACAGCAGCTGTGGCAAGGAATGTCTGATTGATGGCTGAGAGTACCAGATGGCAGAGTCTAAAAATGTTTTTGCCTTGAACCTGCAAGTGTCTCATACACTATTATTCATGTACAGCTATATAC
Source organism: Glandirana rugosa (assembly GCA_018402905.1). Classification (NCBI taxonomy): domain Eukaryota; kingdom Metazoa; phylum Chordata; class Amphibia; order Anura; family Ranidae; genus Glandirana; species Glandirana rugosa. The sequence continues at coordinate 2,388,817 of BLSH010260131.1, forward strand.
AGCTCGGTCTACTACTGCAGTTGCTTTGAGACTGTTATCGTGGCTAGGTTAATGGCAAATTATTTGGGGGATTACCTGCAGGTGAGCAGATGGCTGCCAATTACAGGAGTCCTTCTTGGCCAAGATGTCAGTACCAAATCCAATGTTTCAGCCTGGCAAAATTATAGATGGCATTAAAAATATTTATTTTGCTTAGTTATATGTACTGTAGAGAAGAAACATATTTCACAAGATATCACTTGTCCCTTTTCTAGTTGTAATAAATGCATTTTAGGGCTAGTTTTATTCAGTAAGTTCTAGATTGGAAGAGTAAATAATTTGGATATGAAGAAAAAACTGTAGAAATGTGATGCTGATAGTAATTTCCAAGCTGAAATTAAATCCAAAGTACTAATCCAAACCATTAAAGTGTATGTAGATCCATGTTTTAACCTATTGTAGCACCCTTCTAGTTAGGTGCTGGGCTGCTAGGTAAATTTAGTTTCTTCTTATATGGCTCTCCTGTAATCAGTGAAGCAGCTGTTGATTGCATGGGCAGATCAGGGTCTCATTGGCTACAGAATTGATAGCTTCTTCCTGGCTTCTGGAAGGTTCCGGAACATAGGAGTGGAGCAAGTTAAGTGAGTAGCCTGAATATTTATGGGTCTCAGCCAATCCCTGGGGAGGTGTGCCCAGTAGGAGGCTGTAGAGCATGTAGATAGGCTGGGGCCTGGTACAGTCTTGTTGTTGTCCAGGAGGAGAAGTTCCCAGGCTGAAGGGCTGCTGCCCTTCTGGGCAGCCCTGCTGAACGTTTGTTTGTGTTCATCGAGGTCCCAGCTGTGGCAGAGCTGGGGTCCTGTTCTGCTAGAAAAAGGACTTTGAAGCTAAGCAAGGAATTTTACTGAGGATCTGGTCTGGAAGGCTCACTAAGAGATTGATTGACTGATATTGGAGGGAGGCATCCAAGTATCCAGGGACTACAGAGTAGATACCTGAGTGAAGGATCCTAGTGATTTTTGCTGCTGGTAACCCTTGCATAGCCATACTAGTGTATGCCTGGCCTGTCAATGCCTGGCCTGGGGCAATACTGAAGATGAGTGATGAAACATGTCAGGGCAGGGCTTTGTGACATCATCACACAGGAATAGGAAATCATTATGTCCCCATAAAGCCGAGACACTGTGCATTCAAGTGCAAAACGAGGGAGAGCATACATACCCTGACTGTGTAAAAAGTGCAATATCTATGTGCGCTATAGTATGTGCACCCCTGAATGTGAGTTTGACTTTTATATTTTTTATTAAAGTACTTAGTTTTAAACTATTCAGAGCTATGTTAGTTCCTCTGATTTTATGAGCACTATTCATGTGAGGATTGCTGCACACCGGAACGAATGTCCCTGCAGTAGGATCCCAGCTGCCAGCTACTGGACTGTACCCCCCTTAAAGGGGAAGGCCTGTAGTGACCTGTGGGTGGTCTGCACATGAGGTGAGTGCATAGTTTGGAAGATGAAGTGGCACTGTAGGTGATTCGTGTTTAACATTATATCCACAGGAGTTTCTCTATATAATGAATTTTGGGCCACAAATTATTTTCATCATCTTTTGAATTTGGTCACATGGACCTACCATTTGAGATTATGCTGCATATATGATGTTTATATTTACCGCTGTATTTTTTCACATGTTATGTATATGATTCACATTGTACATTAATTATATATTAATTGCCAGTAGTTTGCACCAGTTTAGTGCTTGTATAATTCTAGCACATGTTTTTATCTTTGTTTGGCACTATATTAACGTAATCACAGTACAAGGGGTAGCGCTTCTGCCATTCACTATATAATACTGAAGGTAACTTGGTCTTGTCCATGCTGAGCCTTTGCTGGAGTAACTATACTGAGAAACAATAACACAGTGAAGAGCATACTCAGCCTATTACTCGTGTTCATGGAGTATCCCACAGCTCCCTATGTCCTATCCAAGTTATTCATCAATAAATCTTCAAAATATGCAACCTCTAGACTGTTCCCTGAGCCAGAAGAGTGACTGTGTGTGTGCCTGGTAGGGATGGGCTGAACGGACCCCTGTTTGGTTCGCACCAGAACTTTCGAACACTGCAAAAGTTCAGACCCAAACAAACCACATTAACATTAATGGGACCCGAACTTCACAAATCAAAAGTGCCCACAGACACACACAGTACACAGACACACTCCATTGATACACTATAATATACTGCAATATAATGCGCCAAACGTACAGTGACGCACAAAATGATATGGCGTTAAACTTGCAATAACCCTCAAAACTATATGGCATTAAACTGGTAGTAATGCACACAGAAATAAATGACGTTAAACTGGCATCTACACACTTAGAATTATATGGCGTTACACTGTCAGTAACACACTTAGAACTATATGGCATTAAACTGCCAGTAATGCACACAGAAGTAAATGGTGGTAAACTGGCATCAACACACTTAGAACTATATGGCGTTACACTGTCAGTAACGCACTTAGAACTATATGGCGTTAAACTGGCAGTAACGCACTTAGAACTATATGGTGTTAAACTTGCAGTAACACACACAAAAGTAAATTACGTTAAACTTGCAGTAACGCAAACAAAAGTAAATGGCGTTAAACTGGCAGTAAAGCACTTAGAACTATATGGCGTTAAACTGGCAGTAACACACTTAGAGCTATATGGCGTAAAACTGGCAGTAACGCACATAGAAGTAAATGGCGTTAAACTGGCAGTAATGCACTTAGAACTAAATGCTGTTAAACTGGCAGTAACGCACACAGAAGTAAATGGCGTTAAACTGACAGTAACATACTTAGAACTATATGGCGTTAAACTGGCAGTAACATAGAAACATAGAAACATAGAAAAGTGACGGCAGAAAAAGACTGAGTAGTCCATCGAGTCTGCCCCTAACGCACACAAAAGTAAATGGCGTTAAACTGGCGGTAACGCAGTTAGAACTATATGGCATTAAACTGGCAGTAACGCACTTAGAACTATATTGCGTTAATCTGGCAATAACGTACACAGAAGTAAATGGTGTTAAACTGGCAGTAACGCACACAGAAGTAAATGGCGTTAAACTGGCAGCTACACACACAAAAGTAAATGGCATTAAACTGGCAGTAACGCACTTAGAACTATATGGCGTTAAACTGTCAGTAACGCACACAGAAGTAAATGGCGGTAAACTGGCATCAACACACTTAGAACTATATGGCGTTAAACCGGCAGTAACACACTTAGAACTCTATGGCGTAAAACTGTCAGTAACGCACACAGAAGTAAATGGCGTTAAACTGGCATTAACGCACTTAGAACTAAATGCCGTTAAACTGGCAGTAACACACACAGAAGTAAATGGTGTTAAACTGGCAGTAACGCACACAGAAGTAAATGGTGTTAAACTGGCAGTAATGCACTTAGAACTTTATGGTGTTAAACTGGCAGTAACGCACACATAAGTAAATGGCCTTAAACTGGCAGTAATGCACTTAGAACTATATGGAGTTAAACTGGCAGTAATGCACACAGAAGTAAATGGCGTTAAACTGGCAGTAACACACTTAGAACTATATGGCGTTAAACTGGCAGCTACGCACACAAAAGTAAATGGCGTTAAACTGGCAGTAACGCACTTAGAACTATATGGCGTTAAACTGGCAGTAAAGTACTTAGAACTATATGGCGTTAAACTGGCAGTAACACACACAGAGAAGAATATGGCGTTAATCTCGCAGTAACGCAATCAAATAGATGGTGTTCAACCGTCACTACACTGACGCTATCTGAATTGTCCCTACTCTAGCTATAGACTAATGTAAAGATTACTGACACGGTCTCACTACACTACACTGAAACTATCAGACCTGTCCCTACTCTAGCTATACATTAATGTAAAGATTACTGACACGGTCTCACTACACTGAAACTATCTGAGCTGTCTCTACTCTACATATACACTAATGTATGTATGAATGACTTGGTCTCACTACACTACAGTGAAACTATCTAAGCTGTCCCTACTCTAGCTTCACACTATGCAAAGCTGAATGGTGGTCATCCTCACTGCACTAACACTACCCCTAGACTGACACTAAACTAATATTCTACACTGGCAATTAAAGCAAAATAACACAGTTTAGCACACTAGCTAACTAATAGCACTGAACAGAGCCCTGTTCTATCTCTCTCCAGCCATAATCACATTGAAAATGGCTGCCATTGAAAGAATGCTTTTATACTGTGGGGCGTGAATGAGCCATGATTGGATAAAGTCATGATGACAGTGTCCAATCATGACTCTGACAGTGCTCTGTTCCCTGATTGGCTGAAGCTTTCACTGCTTCAGCCAATCAGGGCTTGCAATGCATTGTTTAGTGCTGCATTGCATTTTGGTCGGTTCGGGGGTCCAAACAAACGGTCAAACGTTTGTTCACCGAACAGCGAAAGTTCGGCCCGAACTTATGCTTGGGCCGAACCGTTCGCCCATCCCTAGTGCCTGGTTGCTATCACCCTAAAGTAGAAAAAAGATCTGGAACAAATCAGTGGCCCTTTTGTGGGTAGCTCTACACTCTGATGGGTTTTTATTGCTAAGTAGTGCATGGGAGTACCAGTGCTCCGATTTCCCCTTTCTATAAAGAGATTACCTTTTATTTCCTTTGTGTATCTGGGACCAAAAATTAAGAAAAATCTGGGACGCAGAAAATAAACTTACAAGTATTCCACTGTATCCAAAACTAAAATACGAGTTTTACTTTACATATACTTTCAGCCAACACACTAGTTCAAGTAGATGACAGTACCTTATCAGTACATTTGTTGTGAGGACACGGGTACTCTTCCATTTCTGTGAAGGGCAGTGCTAACCTTTTCTTCTTTCATACAGCACAACAGATTTCAACACAGGACTGAAAGTTTCCACATCTCTTTCTACTAATCAATGTTTGTAACCAGTGGCGGCCCGCCCATAGAGGGTGCATGGGCGCCACCCCGCCAAATAAAAAAAAATAAATAAAGGTCCCTTTAAAAAAAAAAAAAAAAAAAGGTTGTTTAAGTCTAAGTGCACTGTGTTCAGGAGCTGGACACAGTGCACTATGGTAAGCATGACTTCGTTGCAATCACGTGATTGCAGGCGACACGCTTCAATGGCAGGGTTTAATCCTGCCTTGCGGCACTAAGCTGTGCGCCTCAACCCTCCTATTGGCTAAGGGCTTTGCCAATCATGGCACCGCTGTCCACAGGACAGCGGTGCTTTGTCTCATGGCGCGGCGTCACTTCCGGTTTCGCTATGCCAGTAACAAACTGGAAGTGACGCGACAGCTCCTTTCATGGAACGCACGGCGGTTCCTAAGCAGAGCAGTCGCCACTTGGACCGGAGTCAGACCGGTCAGTAATCATCCCCCACCTGTGATATTGGCTGCACTTTACCCCCACTTGTGATATTGGCTGCAATGCACCTCACCTGTGATATTGGCTGCAATTTACCCCCACCTGTGATATCGGCTGCAATGTACCCCCACCTGTGATATTGGCTGCACTTTACCCCATCTGTGATATTGACTGCAATGTACCCCCACCTGTGATATTCGCTGCACCTTACCCTCACCTGTGATATTGGCTGCACTTTACCCCCACCTGTGATATTGGCTGCACTTTACCCCCACCTGTGATATTGGCTACAATGTACCTCACCTGTGATATTGGCTGCAATTTACCCCCACCTGTGACATTGGCTGCAATGTACCCACACCTGTGATATTGGCTGCATTTTACCCCCACCAGTAACGTTGGCTGCAATGTACCCCCACCTGTGATATTGGCTGCACTTTACCCCCACCTGTGATATTGGCTGCACTTTACCCCACCTGTGATATTGGCTGCACTTTACCCTCACCTGTGATACTAGCTGCAATGTACCCCACCTGTGATATTGGCTGTAATTTACCCCCACCTGTGATATTGGCTGCAATGTACCCCAACCTGTGATATTGGCTGCAATTTACCACCACCTGTGATACTGGCTGCAATTTACCTCCACCTGTGATATTGGCTGCAATTTACCCCCACCTGTGATATTGGCTGCAATTTACCCCACCTGTTTTATTGGCTGTGATTTACCCATACCTGTGATATTGGCTTACATTTACCCCGCCTGTGTTATTGGCTGCAATTTACCCCCACCTGTGATATTGGCTGCAATTTACCCCACCTGTGATATTGGCTGCAATTTACCCCGCCTGTGCTATTGGCTGCAATTTACCCATACCTGTGTTATTGGCTGCAATTTACTCCTACCTGTGATACTGGCTTCTATATATCCCTACCTGTGATGCTGGGGTTGTATACTGTGTCCTGTGATAATGGCTGCTATATACCCCACCTGTGTTGCTGAGCTGTATACTGTGTCTTGTGATGCTGAGCTGTATACTGTGTCCTGTGATGCTGAGCTGTATACTGTGCCCTGTGATGCTGAGCTGAATACTGTGTCCTGTGATGCTGAGCTGTGCACTCCTGACACAATATGTGGAATACAGGGGATGGAGTGGGTGGATTATACAAAGGGTGGGGCTTATGAGAAGTGGGAGAGGTCAAAAAGGAAGGGAGGGGCCTGGTGCCCTCCATCCTAAAACTTCACCAGCTGCCACTGTTTGTAACTGTACAATGGTGCATATAAAATAAAAATCCACTAATTTACATATTCAAAGATGATGAAAAAAGTTATATTATTTTCTATATAGGTGGTCACAGTAGTAAAGGATAGCTACTTGGTTCAGATGAAACTTGAGGCCATATCAGTACATTGGACACCTGAACACAACTTCTGCATTGTGATAGAAACATTAGCAAGTAATACACTAAGCATATACTCAGGCAGGTGTAGTCATTGCAGGTCTTAATTACCAAGCCATCCTTTAAATGATATATTGATGATCCGACCATAACATGTAACTCACCTAGGCTGTTGTTTCATGTGTCTCTGTTGGAAAGATATCCCATGTCCATCTGATGGAATAGAAGGAGATGGAAAATCTTTCCAAAAGGGTACACAGATATGAAACACATTTTAGAAGAGTGAGGAAGTTAGAACTTATGACAACATTTCCATTGCTGTCCATGCATCCTGTATGTGATGACTGCACACTTCATCTCTTGTATAGGCATCACAAGGCATCACGAAGTGGGAGTAAATCTCCCCAATGGGGTCATAGAAAAAATAAATCCTGTCAAATCTGAATTAATCACGCTACGTTAGGGTCTAGTATGTTGAAACATTATTCCTTATAATTAAAAACTAAAGGTATCAAAATATAAATGTCATAGTGAGTTTTAATGATGACCATTAGACATATGAAGACCAACAAAGAAACTCATTATAAAGATGCAAGGTTTTTTAGTATAAATCCTTATTAACCCCTCCAGATCCGCGCTATTGCCAAAGTACGGCTCCATTGCGGATCTGAATTTCCAGGGCGACGTCCATGGACGTCGTCTCCTGTGCACGCTCCCAGCGCGCCCCTGGTGGTGGTGCACGCGGCCGCCGCACGCTGCGTGGGCGTGTCCGCGGGTCGGGTGGACTGTCCGCTCGAGACCAGCGATCGCCTGACAGAGCTGCAGAATGGGGAACCGCTGATGTAAACAGGGCGGTTCTCCGTTCTGTTACAGGGGTATGACAGATCTACTGATCCCTGTCACTGGGATCAGTTAGATCTGTTATGTCCTGGCCAGCCCCGCCCCCCCACAGTTAGAACACATACAGAGAACACAATTAACCCCTTCACTGCCCAATTAGTGTTAACCCCTTCACTGCCAATGGCATTTATACAATAATCAGTGGACATCTAAATTTATGATCGCTGTATAAATGTCATTGGTCCCAAAAAAGTGTAAAAAATGTCCAACATGACCGCTGCAATATCGCAGTCCCTATAAAAATTGCAGATCGCCGCCATTACTAGTAAAAAAAATAATAATAAAAACGTCATAAATCAATTCCCATAGTTTGTAGACGCGATAACTTTTGCGCAAACCAATCAATAGACGCCAATTGCGATTTTTTTTTTACCAAAAATATGTAGAAGAATATATATCGGCCAAAACTGATGAATAATTTTTTTTTTTTTGGATATGTATTATAGCAAAAAGTAAGAAATATTGTTCTTTTTTGCAAAATTGTCGCTCTTTTTTTGTTTATAGCGGCGATCAGAAATGACGCAGAGGTGATCAAATACCACAAAAAGAAAGCTCTATTTGTGGGTAAAAAAGGACGCAAATTTTGTTTGGGTACAACGTCGCATGACAGCGCAATTGTCATTCAAAATGCGACAGCGCTGAAAGGCGAAAATTGGTCGGGGCAGGAGGGGGGTTTAAGTGCCCAGTAAGCAAGTGGTTAAAAAGAAAACATAATTATGGGTTAAAAACATATGAAAAATATATCACCCCAAGTTTTCACAGGTATTTGTCTACGCATTTCGCAAATCATCTGCTTCCTCAGGACAATATATATCACATTTATTATGTAGGCAGTGCCAAATTCAAAAAGGACCATACATCTGTCCGTGGATAGGCTCTTTTCATATGCTTTATATAACTTGTTATGCCTGATATATACATTTTTTGAGACACATGTTTGTTAATTTGTTTTTATCATTG
>BLSH010260131.1:2398644-2415346 GCA_018402905.1 Glandirana rugosa
GGATAGGTGCCTGTCTACATACCAGGAAAAACTTAAACCGTGACGGATGTATTATTTACACTATATATAACAGGACTCCTTCGTCTACTAAACGCTTTACGCATCTGTTTATGGACACTTTTGAACCCCACTATATAAAAAGTATACAAAAATTGGGTATTAATACAAAAGAAAAATTGGTGAACGAATGACCCGTGAATTTGGGGGGAGGACGGGGCTGGTTAAAAGCGGAAAGTCGCGACAGCGTAAAACTTACTGTTAACGCGACAGTACGCTGCAACATGGGTTTGTTTTAAACGCAGGAAAAAATGGGTGTTTATCTCGAAAGAAAAACACAATACCACAAAAAGAAAGCTCTATTTGTGGGTAAAAAAGGACGCAAATTTTGTTTGGGTACAACGTCGCATGACAGCGCAATTGTCATTCAAAATGCGACAGCGCTGAAAGGCGAAAATTGGTCGGGGCAGGAGGGGGGTTTAAGTGCCCAGTAAGCAAGTGGTTAAAAAGAAAACATAATTATGGGTTAAAAACATATGAAAAATATATCACCCCAAGTTTTCACAGGTATTTGTCTACGCATTTCGCAAATCATCTGCTTCCTCAGGACAATATATATCACATTTATTATGTAGGCAGTGCCAAATTCAAAAAGGACCATACATCTGTCCGTGGATAGGCTCTTTTCATATGCTTTATATAACTTGTTATGCCTGATATATACATTTTTTGAGACACATGTTTGTTAATTTGTTTTTATCATTGTAGATGTATGGTCCTTTTTTGAATTACGTTTTCCCGACTTCATAAATGTGATAAATTTTGTCCTGAAGAAGCAGATGGTCCACAAAATGCGAATACAAATACCTGTGAAGACTACAGGTGATATATTTTTCATATGTTTTTAACCTATATTAATTATTCCTTTTTAATGAGAATTTGTAATAAACATTGTATTTTTATAATGAGTTTTTTTTGTTGGTCTTCATCTGTCTAACGATCACCATTAAAAATCCCTGTGACATACTGTTATATATTTTGAGGAATTAGGATGGGAGGATGACCCTTGGACATTATTCATTACACTCTCCACTGATTTGATTTATATGTTTTTTTAAAGGCACATTAGGATCTTTTTTCTGAAGTTTGTGGTTCAAAGCTTTTCTTTTTCTATTTATATATATATATATATAATTTGAAGGAAAACTAAAGTACAGTCCAAATCTCCTTTAATTTGCCCATTTGTCCTCATGAACATTAGCATTGCATGTTCTTTTCTGTTTTAAAATACATGTTACAGTACTGTTTCTGTTGGAAGCATTGTTCAATAGAAAAGGCTGATTAACATAAACCTTTCCACTCATAGAATTAAGTAAAGTTTAATGCCTGAATGTACCTGTTGACATGTTCTCAGCTCCAAGATCTTTTAAACCCATTGTGGTTGGATATGCAAATATAGATTGTGGAAAGCAAATTCAAAGGCTATCCCACTGGCCATGCACCTATCTTATACTAAGGCTGACCATACATGATTCATTTTTTTCATTTAACCAGCAGGTTGAACAAAAGAAATTGACTTGATGCGGATAGGGGAATCCCTCCCACTTTGCTATTGTATTCTGACAGTGAGGAAACTTGCTTGCTGTCAGAATACACTGATCAGCAATGCTGGCTATAGCCGGCTGTACCGAACAAAACAACATTTCCAAAAGGCTTGTTGTACACAAATTCATCAATAGATTGACTTGTGTGCAACCAGCCTGCCCATACATGGATCGAAATTTGGCTGGTCCCTGCTGAATTGTCTGAATTTTGATCCATGTATAGCCAGCTTTAGTCTGCCCATGATATATAAGGAAGACATTGCAGTACAATGCAAAGTCTTCTTATAATTTGTAGTAGTTCCATTGTATACCTGTAAAGTGAAAGTTGGGTATTTCAGGGCAATGCAGAGCAGCCAGACACTCCAGTCCATCACAAAAGCATCTTTTCATAAGATTTGGGTTGCTCTATATTCACATCAGAAGGAGCATTATGCCACTCTTCCCTAGGCACCTTTGGCTGAATAAGGTAGGCTATATTCTATTTTTTTATTTACAGGTACTACTAAACAACAGTAATTTTCACAGCGGGAGGGGACCCAGACTTTTAACTTGACTCTCTGATCTGCATACTTGTTCTAGGATGGGAGATGTCAGCATAACAGCCAGGGAACTAGCGTTTTTGGGAAGTGAGCAGTGACAGCCCCATAATAGTTTAATTGTGTATAGAAATGTTGCCCAGTCACAGCCACCTCCCTGGAAATCCTAACTGCTTTCACACAAATGGATCCCCAAAAGAAGGGATGACCTACTGTTTATATAAATATAATTTACAGAACATACTATTAACATTTAAGAGATGGGTATTCTATCCTCTTATAATGCCATAACTTCAGTGTAGTATCCAATGATAATTGTTAACGCTAACATTATATTGTGGGTCATGAAGCCATTGTGGCTTTTTCCAGGCTATTAAAGACTGCCAGTGTGTGATCAGAGGAACAAAAGATAGATGACAAACAAGAAACACAAAGAAGTTCTTTACCAAAGAAGCCATTATCATTCTAGATTGTGCTCATTTCAAATATCCAATTATTGTAAATTGATTTTTTTTAAACAATAGACACTTGTAATGACCTACCTAAACAACCAATTCAATTTAAACCCAATCAGGTGGGCCTTCACACTACATGATTTTTGGTTCTGATCTATCAAATCTAAGAAAAATCTAACAGGTTTGTAGTTAGCCTACAGAGATCCAGTCACCAGTGTGCTTCAATAATAATGCCCATCTCATATCTTGAACTGGTATATTAGTATAGCCATACCTCTCGGTGATTACTTCATTTATCATTATTTGCTTGCTTGTCCCACCTGTCAGAGCAGAAATAGGAGTTTGTTATGCCAGTCCATACAGGGTGTCTATATTTTAATAACTGCAGAGCAGAGATTCAGGGTGCACTCATACTGACAGCTTTAACTGTGCCAGAGCACAGTGCACCCCCTTGGTCTAGTTAATTTGTGTTGTGTGAGTGTCCTGAACTGTGTTCAGGAACAGTTGATCATATTATGCCCAGGACCACTTGAAAGAGGTGGTCCCAGGCAAGGTTCAATTGAGGTCTGGTACAGTTCACTTCAGTGTGAGCGCAAATCATACCACCTGAGCACATGCTTCTCCATAGATCAATGAGCACAGAAGTAATCTGCTCAGGTTGACAGAGGTGATGATGTGCCAGGGAAAAATACTTGCCTATAGCCCAGCGTGAGTGCAAACCAGCAGGGGAGTGGGGACAAGTGAACTCAGGCATGCTTGAGTTCAACCATGCCCTGAGTGAGGACACCTTCATATTCTTGCAAAGGCCCATTTTTGACTAGTTCTCCTTAAAGTAGGTTGTTAAATCATAACAATTGTGTCCTCATCCCTCCCCCTTCACAGCTGAAGAAGTATTTAATGCTCATTATGTCAAAGGTATGACTATATAGAGTAAAGCTTTCCTTAGTTCATGATCCTCTTCTTTCCCACCCCAGAATGTAGGCAGGCATTCCAACATCACCAGACACGTTGCAAGACCAGAAGTTACCACTAGACCTTCACTGTATGTAATGATGAGGGATGCTGTGACAAGACTGATTGTAACTAATACCATAACTGGCCACGAAATAAGGTGAATTATACTCTGTGTTGTATCATTCCCTTGACAAAAGTTCTGCCATAGGCAACATCTAAAAATGTTAACTGTACCTAAGCAGTATTCTAGAATATGTACCTTTTGTCTGGAACTCCTTCTAAAAAAAGTAGTGCACATCTTGGCATTTGAGTGTGCCTAGGCACTCCTGTACCTACAGTCTCATAGCTGAATATCTGCTGTGTGAGATCTAAGACACCACTGCCCCTAACTACTAGTCTCAGAAGATTTTATGATATCTCTCCTTTGCTGCTCACTGTTCTACCTTGAAGCGCTGACATTAGGAAGCAAAGCTTTGCCTCTACAAAGATGGCTACCTCCACACAGAGGCTCACACTAAAGCATAGTAAGTGGGGAAAAGATCAGCTGGAAGGTGACCAGTCCTTTACTCTCTGCCTGCCCTTTTTTGGTTTCAACTTCCAGAGATCAGGTCCCTTGTTAAGGACCTTGGAGAGCTCCTTTTTGTAAACTTAATTATATTAAACTTGTATGCACTGCAACTATACAACTATAACTAAGCTGTTAAATGTTTTATTGTTTAAAATAGAATGAGAGTAATTGCAAAGTTAATTTTTGATATCTTCCTAACAATTTCACAAAAAAATATGATTTCACCAGTTGAAATGAATGTAGCTAATTTCATGAATACATGAAAATAGCTAAAGTATATCTATTTCCTTGTCAGTTTTGTACAGAGTATGGAATGGTAAGACACACTCTCAGGTTTGTTTTTTTCCTTTCTGTGTTGTGGAGACACAACAAAAAGAGAAAGGGAAACTTCTCAAAGTAGGGGGAAACTCCCTCTTAGAGCTGAAACAGGTTTTCTCATTGGAAGATTTACCCTTACCTCTTGTTTTGGTGACAATTGTAAAATTAGAATTTTCCAAAAAACGAATCTCATCTGGAGAAAAAAACATAAAGTGATTGTAAAGTCTCGTTTTTAAAAAAAATAAAATAACAAAAGTGTCATATTTACCTTCTTAGTGCAGTTGGTTTTGCACAGAACAGGCCGGATCATAGAAACATAGAAACATAGAAAAGTGACGGCAGAAAAAGACTGAGTAGTCCATCAAGTCTACCCCTTTTTATTTATTTATTTATTTATTTTTTTTATACATTTTTTTTTTACATTAACCTTGTTGTCTGACTATAGATTTATGTTTATCCCAAGCATGTTTGAAGCCATTTACTGTTGACTGTTGACTGTCTCACAACCTCTGTTGGTAGTTTATTCCAATCATCAACCACCCTTTCAGTAAAATAATACTTTCTAAGATTAGTTTCCCCCCAGTTAGTTTGAGGTCATGTCCCCGTGTTCTTGATTTTGGTTTCATATTGAAAAGACTGCCCTCCTGAACCTTATTCACCCCCTTGATGTATTTAAAGGTTTCAATCATGTCTCCCCTCTCCCTTCTTTCCTCCAGACTGTACATATTAAGTTCCTGAAGTCGCTCTTGATATGTTTTATCCCCCAGACCTTTCACCATTTTTGTTACCCGTCTCTGAACTCGTTCTATTTTATCAATATCTTTTTGTAAGTGAGGTCTCCAGAACTGGACACAGTATTCTAAGTGAGGTCTCACTAAAGATCTATATAGAGGAATCAGAACCTCCTTCCTCCTGCTGGTGATCCCTCTACTGATACATCCCAGAATTCTATTTGCTTTTCCCACTGCCTGGTTACACTGTTTGCTCATTTTGCAATCATCTGAAAAAAGCACCCCCAAATCTTTTTCTTCTGTAGTGCTGGCTAACACTGTGCCCCCAATACTGTACTCTCTAAGCAGATTCTTTTTCCCTAGATGCATTATTTTACATTTAGAAATATTGAACTGCAGTCTGCACTGCTTTGACCAATCTTCCAGCAATGCCAAATCATGTTCCATGTTACAGACACCTCCAGGGATATCAACCCTATTACACACCTTTGTATCATCAGCAAAGAGACATACATTGCCCAGCAAACCTTTAGTTATATCACTTACATATAGGTTGAATAGAACAGGACCCAATACAGAGCCTTGTGGTACCCCACTAGTGACTGGTCTCTGTTCTGAGTGAACCCCATTTACAACCACACTCTGGGATCTATCCTTTAGCCAACTGCATATCCACTGAACCACCCAAGGGTTAAGTCCGAGCTTGTACAACTTTTGTATCAGATCATTATGTGGAGCTGTATCAAATGCCTTGCTGAAATCAAGATACGCTATGTCCACAGCACCACCCTGGTCCAAAGCATTGGTAATATAGTCAAAGAATTCAATCAGATTTGTCTGGCACGATCTGCCCTCAGTAAAGCCATGTTGCTTTGGGTCCAGCAAGCTGTGTATTTTTAGGTGATCAATGATCCTTCTTTTGAGAAGTGATTCCATTACCTTGACTACAATTGATGTTAAACTTACTGGCCTGTAATTGCCAGCTTCTACCTTGCTGCCCTTCTTGTGGATAGGTACAATATTAGCTATCCGCCAGTCATGGGGAACTTCTCCTGTTAGAAGAGATTTATTTAAAAGATTTGTTAATGGTCCAACAACTATATCGCAAAGTTCTCTTAGAACTCTGGGATGAATACCATCAGGGCCCATTGCTTAATTAAGCTTTAACCGAGCCAGTTCCTCAGCTACCTCTGTCTCCAGAAATCCTAGAAATGAACCATCATTACTAGAACCAATATCATTCCCTAACTTGTTATCATCCTCTTCTCTGTCCCTCTTTGCCGCTCCTGGCCCCTCCCTCCTATCGAGTGCCCCCACAGCCAGCAGCTTTCTATGGGGGAGCCCGAGCCAAGTCAGAGCTCCGTGTATCCATTCAGACACAAAACCCTGACCAGGCCCCCACTCCTCTCTCCCCTGATTGGCTGACAGA
The DNA here is from genome assembly GCA_018402905.1 of Glandirana rugosa. Lineage (NCBI taxonomy): Eukaryota > Metazoa > Chordata > Amphibia > Anura > Ranidae > Glandirana > Glandirana rugosa. The sequence continues at coordinate 2,405,237 of BLSH010260131.1, forward strand.
CTTTGATTGACAGCCGTGGGGGCCAATGGTGCCGCTGCTGTGTCTCAGCCAATCAGGAGGTGTGTCCCGAATGGCTTAGACATGTGTGGACATTGCTGGAGAGAGAAGGGGCTCAGGTAAGTAATTGGGGGTGCTGGGGAGGTTGCTACACACAAAAAGGTTTTTTATCTTAATGCATAGAATGCATTAAGATAAAAAAAAACCTTCTGCCTTTACAACTCCTTTAATGGGTGGATTGATATGTAAAATGAAAAACTAAACACTCTGCAAAATATTTCAAACTTTTCTACAGTTTGTTGAATTTATCTAATTGTGTTGTATGCATTTCTTAAATAATTGTTGGCAACAACTAAAAAAAAAAAGAAAAACAACCTGTGAAGTAAAAACACCATCCAGTAATCACACAACTACACTTAATTCATAAATTCATGCAATTTATTATCATACAAATTCTCTGTCATCCCCTGAAACAAGGTTCCAGAGAACATCTCACAGGTTCACTCGGAATGTACTTTCTTAAAGGGTATCTAAACCCAAGAACAAAAATCCATGTTATTGTAAGTTTCTGGTCCTTAAGTGGTGACTGCATTTATTTTCTTTTTTCACACTTTTTTCTTTAATTTAACCTGGTAGTCCTGTCCTTCTATCCTCACATTTAACATTTTAAAACAACTTTGAATCTGATTGGTGGATGTGGGAACATTCTTAGTATTTTCATTCTGTGCAAGAAGAAACCAGCAGTGGGTGTGTCTGGGAAGTAATCTTCTTTGTTACAAGCAGGTGTTCACAGATCACCAGATTACTGGCTAAGGCCCCATTCACACTGATGTGACAATTGCTCTGACTTTGGAGTACTTGTCGCATCAGAAGTCGGGCCTCAGTCGGACCCCATTTTGTGCAATAGAACCATTCTAATCGGTGCGACTTGAGTAGAGAAAAAGGTTCCTGCACTACTTTTGGTCTGACCTTGGTATGTCTTGACTTCTGTTAAAGAAGTTGCATGCAAGTTGTACCAAAGTTGCGCTGGGGTCCAACTTCACAGTCGCGCGACTTTGAAGTCATGGGCAGTTTGAACCTGGGCAAATGGGAGGGCAGCTCTACAGCATTGCCAAGATAAAAAAAAAACTAAAGTACTGAGCATGTAGGCTGAGCTTCTTGTGTACATGTTAAAATGATTTTGACTGGATTATTGGCATAATCTTTCATTGTCCAAATACACTCTAGTTAGCTGAAGGCTAAAGCTGGCCATATATAAGAGAATGCAATTGCTTGGCAATAAACAATCAAACACCTAAAAGGGCTTATTATCATGTACATATCTTATTCAATGAACTTTTCACTAATGCTTGGGTGCTATAATTCAATATTCTGTTTTTATCTCTGCATTATCAGTACAAATAAATAGAAGAGTAGATAAAAATACCAATCTGCTTGACTGCTAGCAACATTTTCTTTCCAGCACACTGGCATTATGTTCAGTTGTTCGAGTGATTAACTCCCCAAAAAAGGTTTATCTTGTACAGTGATTTCTGCCTGCATATGGCATGCATTACATATGTCAATGAGACAATCCTTCCGGAAGTCAGGAGAATTTAGAAAAATTTTCCCCAACAATAAACAATAAAGTGCCGGTTCACACAGGGGCGGCTTCAAAGTCGCGCGACTCTAAAGCTGCCCCGTACAGAGCGACTTCAGCGCGGCTTGCAAAACAACTTCTGTGTATAAGTCAATGCAAGCCACTCCGAAGTCGCCCCCAAAAGGTACAGGAACCTTTTTCTAAGTCGCTCCTGTTAGAGCGGTTCCATTGTACTGGATGGAGTGCGACTTGTCAGGCTGATAGGTCGCCCCTGTATGAACTGGCACTTATAATTTTAATGAGCTCCTGGAACATTTTTAAAATCACTGTTTAAAAACAAGTAATTTATGCTTAATGACCAGCTAAATAGCTGCAGTAGTTTATCAAACAACAGTTCAGTGTACATTTCATGTGTTGCAATGTTTTCCTTCCTGGAATGTCGACCTGTATAATTGGTGAGAGATTTGTTCACTAGCTGACTGGTCCAAACAATGCTGCATATGTAATCTGAGTCTATATCTCAGTATCTGTTGCTCATATTTACAGACCTGCTATTACAAGCTATTTGTTTAAAGGGCCAATAAGAATAAATTACAAGCCAAACATGAAAACGCTTTAATTATGTAAAAAATGTAAATGTTTCAGGTGTTAAGCAAATTTCTCAGATGAAGTTTGCACCATAGAGGCAGTATTTTGCTATACACAACTGACTTCTTGTACAGCAATGTCACAGAAGAATGCTGCCCATTGTCATCTGCAGGCCCCATTAAACGGTAGTAAAATCTATGGTGAAAAAAAAATTTCCCTTTCAATATCATAATGTGCTATTATGCACAGAAACCCTTTCACTGCTGCAGAGGCTTCCATCTTCACCTGATCTTCCTTCCAGGTTCATGGACTCCGGCCAGCTGACTGTTCTTGACAGCAGCACACAGCTATGAAGGAATCGCACGGGATGCCGTCCCTTCAGAGCGCATGCACTGGTGACGTCACCGGCTGCTGCTCTCTATAATATCTCCTAAACGGTAGATGTTTTATTCATTTTACCTACAGGTAAGCTTTATTATTTATTTTATTATTTTATTAAGCTTACCTGTAGCTAAAAATAAAGACAAAGAGTGTACTACCACTTTAACCTACAATGAGGAATAACATTAACGCTCACCACACATGTAAAATCTAATTGTACAGTTAATTTTAGATCTACTAACAATGTTGTAGTGGTGGGGCCTGCTTGATTGGATACCAATTGATTGGACAGATTAGATAAGTCCTCATATCACATATTTTTAGTAAATCTAAAGTCGGTTGTTCAAACATTGTATGACCAGATTGTAATGTGCATGGTTGCTAGGTATGGGCCAAATGGACCCCTGATCGGTTTGCACCAGAACTTTTGAACATCCCGAAATTACGGACCAGAACAACGATCCCCATTGAAGTCAATGGGACCTGAACGTCAAAAATCAAAAGTGCCCATTTTAAATGCTTATATGTAAGTAATTGGGCATACAATGGTTATAGGGGCTCGGGTCCTGCCCTAGGGGACATGTATCAATGAAAAAAAAGTTTGTAAAAAACGTCATTTTTAAAGGAGCTGTGATTTTAATAATCCTTAAAGTGACTTGGCCCTTCGGGTCTGGTTTGGATTTTAAGGGGAACCCCGCGCCAAAATTTAAAAAAAACATTGACGTGGGGTCCCCCCTAAAATCCAAACCAGTCCCTTATCCGAGCATGCAACCTGGCTGGCCAGGGGGAGACAAGCGAGTGCCCCCCCTCCTGAACCGTACCAGGCTGCATGCCCTCAACATGGGGAGTATGGGTGCTTTAGGGCAGGGGGGGCTCTGCCCCCCACCCCAAAGTCCCTTGCCCCCAGGTTCATGGGGACAAGAAACTCTTCCCCACAACCCTGGGCTGTGGTTGTGGGATTCTGCGGGTGGGGAGCTTATCGGAATCTGGAAGCCTCCTTTAAAAAGGGGGCCCCAGATCCCGCCCCCCATGTGAATTAGTATCAGGTACATCTTACCCCTACTAATTCACCAAAAATTGTCAAAAAAGAAAAAAACACAGGAGACAATTAGGGACAAGTCCTTTATTAAAAAGCACAAAAAAAAGTGTCTCCTGGCGAGCAACGGACCCGAGAAAAAAAACGCAACAGCTCCTCCTCCATGGGAGGGCTCCCGACATCTGCTTGCTGTTTGTTTTGACAGTTTATTTATATGGAAGGGTGGGGCCACCCGGTGATGTAAGCGTGCGACCCATCCCCTCTGACGTCACATAACTGTCTGCTGCACAATGCATTATGGGGCGCTCCGTGGTGGCGAAGTAGCCCCATAATGTTCTAGGTCGTTTGGGGGGCCGAACAAATGTCCTGTTTGTTTGGCTATCTGCCGAACGTCCAAACATCAAAAGTTCACCCCGAACTTAAGCTTGAGCCGAACCGTTCGCCCATCCCTAATAGTTGCCCTATTAGGTGACACATAAAGTATGGCCATAGAGTTTTAGTATAGTTAAAGTGACTTTAACAAGTATAAAGTACAGGTTCCTGGAAGTTCCTGCTACTATGCTCAAATTGTGGGCTGTTCTCAGTCATTTGAAAGCTGGTCCACACCCTACCACCTCCTGCATATTTCTGTTGGCCCACCACTATGATTGGCTTCTTCTTGAGCAGATCATAATGTGCATAAGGCATAATGGTTGGGAAAGATTCAGCACTACTCAAAAGAATTGGAACTTTCAAAGCAAAATTTCCTGATATTTAGGTTCAGTTTTCAGCCATGTGCAGGCACTTCTAGGTTTGGGCATTTTTAGCTTATATTTTATAAAGTGACAAAGTCATTGTTTTAGCATTCTCACTCAAAAGTGAACAGGCAGCAGCAGATGGATGAACATTAACAGTATAGCCCAGTTACTAGGATTTACAAGATTTTGTCATCTCTAGTCAAGCATATTGGGGCCACAAGAAGATCCTCACCCTGGATAATGGCAGCTTTCTGGAAAGAAATAAAGATAAGCACATTGTCTAAAGGAGTAGAATAACTTTTTTGAGTGTCAATATGTGTTGCACTTAGTATGCATATACTGTATATAAAGCCTAAAACTGGGTACACATGTACCGAAAGTTGGCTCGCTATTCAATAGAAGTAGGGCTAGCTACCAGCTTCTGTCAAACGGTCATGTTTGAAAACCTCCAACCCAATCTCAGTGTGTGTACTCTGTTAAACATCAGGATATTAGCAGCAATCCCCCACTACGCCCCCCCCTCTTGTCTATAACCAACCACTAGTATAAAATGTCTGTTCTGCCATAAATTACACTTATCTTCATGCTCACAATACCCTGTAGAATGTGCACTGCCTGGGTGTCGGGATTACTGCACATCTACACATGCATGGGAGGGACATCATCCACACTGGCCAATCAAGATGGCAAAATACCAGAATCTGTAAGAAACCAGGGAGAAAATGCCGGCCCCAGAGAGGGACGTACTGGGCGTCAGAACATTAGAACAGAGGTAAGTATTACTGTCTTTAGTTCCACTTTAATTGAAGCCACAGTTACATGATGATCCTGCTATACTCTTCTTTGTACTTCCTGGGGTCCTTTCTAGGTATTCACATCACTGCCTGAATGATGTGCACACCTGCTATTGGGGGAGGCAACACTTACAGTGGCCAGAGGCAAGAGAACTCACAGAGATGGTGGGCGGACCAGTTCCCAAGAAGATAACAAGTAGGGAAAAATTTCTGGTCCCTAGGGCAGGATATTAGCTTTGCTCATAGAGGAAACTGTGACTTTGATCCATTATACTGTAGGATGTCTCAGGAAGAGATGTTTGGAAGTAAGGTGCACAAGCACTATTTAAATTTCATTTTTTCCCCTGGAGTTTGGCTTCAACATTAAAAAAAAATGTGAGGTTGTAGGTTTACCTTAATGAATAACAAATCCTTGCCATCAATAAAACATTGCCCTTAGCCAGTAGAAACATGTTATAGTGGCTAGCCATACCTGTGGTGTCACTGGCATGTTTGATCCTCCTAGAAAAGGAAACTGGTCTTGATTGACTGACTGATCATTCTCTTCCTGCCCAATTTGCCCACTTCACACTGAGTGGTACACATAGGGGTGGGTGTGAACACTTGTATATTATTGGTCAAAGAACTGAGCAGGAGACCCAGATGCAAGCACCTAGTAACACCAATGCTATACCCCATTTCAGGCACACCTAATAGATCATTGACTTTAAGTTTCGCAGTGCTTTAAAATTGTCTTGTGATAGTTATGCAAATAAAATTTGAACAGACACATATGGAAGAATTTTAGCATTCTTGACTGAAAAACAGGAAACAAATGACAGCTCTCACTAACTACACCTTGGAGTCTGCTTTGTCATAAAAAATGACCCTGTCGCACAGGATGCCACTCTACCTTTCTGACGCACTCTTAAAGCATTTCAGTGTGAGATTTCCATCTGTTGCGGCTCTGAAATGTGGCTTAAAACCATTCTGTCAGTTTTTGGAAGCAATAAATCAGGCTGGTGATAATAAACAAGATTGTTCTGTGTGCCATGTTGAATGAAAAATTTGAGGAATAAAGAAAATATTTACAAATAACGACAATTTAGTCTGAATTAGAAAAAAATTATGTTATGCTTTTTTTTAAAATGTCTTGCCATCAAAGATAAGTTATTTTCATGTGTGGTCATATCAGTTAAGTTGCTATCATCTATTACAGGAGTCTTCAAACATTTCAGTGCGACTGCCAAATCATATATTTTATGGATATTCACAGGCCGAAACAAATTGTTTTTTTAAAGGAATGAATAAAAAGTGAATGTATGGATAAGATTTACTTGGAGTTTTTTGGGTTTTTTTTTGAATCATCATGATATGAATAATAACGACAGAGAAATAACTTTAGTAAAACCAAGCAAAGAAATTCCAGATAATCTTGAGTCATTAATAAAGGGTGAACAAAATCCATTCGGTCTGCAACTTTTTCATCAGATCCCCTTCATTTTTTTTGTTTGTGAATGTTTATTAGGAGAATACAAAATACAATAAACATAGCCAAATATTTAGCCAGTATTCAAAACGCACAGAATAAGGGCAATAGAAAATGTTGTGCATTGGCAGATATAGGCCAGGATATGTCACTGAAAAGTGACAACGATTCTTTTTACAATACAAACATATATAGAAAAAGAATATCAGTACGGGCACCTTCAATGTTGCATAACATACATGAAAATCATAAAAGAAAAAATAGTTATAGTTATATAGCAAATTCTAGATAATAATACCTAAAATGGCTATAGTTCTCTAATTAGTCTGGAGCTGGTAAACAATATAGAAACCAAGGTTCCCATATAGCATCACATTTTGATTTAGTCATGTAAGGAATAGAAAATTTTCCCCATCGATATACTGTCATCCATTCTACTAACCGCTTGGGCAAAGTGGATATCTGGATACTTCCACTGGTTGATGATGACCCAATGCATTGCAACACAAGACTGTGATTCAGATGTTCCATTGGTTTAGGGAGGTCAGGGATATGAGAGAATAACAAACAATTAGTTTTACTCAGAGTGAGCTATTTCCCAGCCAATTCAGAGGATACGTGAAAAAGAGCTTGACTGTCAGGGCTGGGCTAAGCTCTCCCTTCTCAGAGTAAGCTGCTCAGCTGAGGGCTGATTGCCAGTCTCAGCTTCCCCTCTGTCTCACCTGATGACCATATCCTGCCTGGTTAAGCCAGCTCTGCTGCTATATAAACTGCCTGGATCAGATCGCAGATGCCTTCGCTTTGGTCAACATCTCTGGAGAAATCTCTGCTGTGTTTTCCTCTGAAAGACTTTGCCTGTTGACGATCCCTTCTGGTTCCTGGATTCAATACCCTGCTGGGCTGACTCTCCTCCTGGCTCCTGACCCTGCATGCCATTTGTTTGACCTCACTGATCTCTGGACTCCTGTTTCACTGGCTTGCTCTGACTATCCGCTCTTATTACCAAACTCTGGCTATGTTTTGACCATGTTTGCTCTGTTTATGTCATTTTACCTTTCTACTAAAAAGTGTGATATTTACTGCACTTCTGTCTTGGTCTAATTCATGGTTCCTGACAGTAGGCGAAGAACATGAATTCAAAAGATGCAGACAATCCACTTGCTGGTAATATTTTTTCCAGATTGGATGAACAGGATCAGCGCATGGATCAGTTTGCCATAGAGTTACAGATGCTCCTGAATCACACTGCTCACTTGGTTCCTCCTACGGTGGCTGTTCCGGCACAACCTGTGTTGCAGGCCTGTCCTGCTGATGCTCAAGTCTCTGTGCAGGCACCGGCCTCAAATATTAACTCTATAAGGGGTATGTCTGGTTCTGCTCTGCCTCCTCAGCAATTTGGGGGTTCATTGCAGAGGGTTTCTCAACCAGGTTGGGATATACTTTGAGATGCTACCCCAGGCGTTCCCCATGGACAGAAGCAAAGAAGGCTTTGTGATTTCTTTGCTTTCTGACAGAGCATTGGCCTGGGCAAATCCTCTATGGGAGAAGCAAAAACCTGTTGTCCAGAGTTACCCATAGTTTGTGGCCTCCTTTAAAAGGGTATTTGACGTCCCTGCATGCTCCACTATGACTGCCAAACGCCTCATGTCGGTCAAGCAGAGTACGAGAACAGTTGCCAATCGAATTCCGTACTCTGGCAGCAGACATTGCTTGGAACAAGGAGGCTCTTGTAGCTGCTTTTTCTCATGGTTTCTCAGATAACATCAAAGATGAGATAGCAGCTTGAGACATTCCTACTGAGCTGGAGAGGTTGATCACGTTTGCTATTCTCATTGACTCCAGACTCCGAGAGAGACCTTCCTTTAACCACTTCAGCCACGGAAGGATTTCCCCCTTTATGACCAGAGCACTGTTTGCGATTAGGCACTGCATCATTTTAACTGACAATTGCGCGGTCCTGCGAATTTGTACCCAAATGAAATTGATGTCCTTTTTTCCCACAAACAGAGCTTTCTTTTGGTAGTATTTGATCACCTCTGCGTTTTTTTATTGTTTGTGCTATAAACAAACAAAGAGCGACAATTTTGAAAAAAACAAACATTTCTTACTTGTTGCCAAAATACATATCCAAAAAATAAATAAAAAAACAAATTTATTCATCAGTTTAGGCCGATATATATTCTTCCTTATATTTTTGGTAAAAAAATAGCAATAGGCGCTTATTGATTGGTTTGCGCAAAATTTACCATGTTTACAAACAATGAGAATTAATTTACGGGGTTTTTATATATTTCATTTTTTTTACTAGTAATGGCAGCGTTCTGCGCTTTTTAGTGGGACAGCGACATTGTAGCGGACATGTCGGACACTTTTGACACATTTTTGGGACCATTGGCATTTATACAGCGATCAGTACTATGAAAATGCACTGATTACTGTGTAAATGTCACTGGCAGGGAAGGGGTTAACACCAGGGGGCGATCAAGAGGTTAAATGTGTTCCCTGCTTTGTGTTTCTAACTGTGTGGTGGCTCGGCTGACTGGGGGAGGAGAGTGATAGCTGCTCCCATATACAGGGAGCATATGATCACACTCCTCCTCCCCTGTCAGAACGGGGATCCCCTTGTTTACATTAGGGGTCACTGTGGGGGAGCAATCGCGGGTAGCCAATGGACATCAAGTCTGCCCTACCCACTCCCTGGCTCCCCTGCTACACAGTGGGAGAGCGTGCACGCCTCTGGCGGCGCCTGTGCGCTTACGATTCTCGTTCCTGCAGCCGCCGGCAGGTGACGGCGGTTCACGCTATAGAGCCAGACTGCCGCCGTGAAATCATGGAGGGCAGTCGTTAAGTGGAGCACTTGCGGAAGCCTCCTGTACATTTAGCTCCAACCTTTGTAGTCCCACCCATGCCTCCCTCACCTCCCATACCTCCTGTCCATTGACCATGGCCGTAGGGGCTCTTCACCATGAGATAATCCAATTCCAACAATCAAAGAGATGAGTGGAAAACTGTGTTTAATACCAGGACAGACCATTACAAATACCTCATAATGCCATTTGGTCTTTGCAACGCTCCGGCAGTCTTTCAGGAATTCATCAATGATGTCCTCCGAGATATGTTGCAGCAATATGTGGTGGTTTATCTCGATGATATCCTCATATATTCCAAGTCCCTAAAGAGCCACCACACAGATGTCTGCCTGTGCTTCAGAGGCTGTGAGATAATAACCTGTATTGTTAATTGGATAAGTGCAAGTTCCATCGTGAACAGGTTAAATTCCTGGGTTATGTCATTTCCACTGCTGGTTTTTTGATGGACCCGGAGAAGCTATTGGCAGTTCTACAGTGGCCCCGACCCATGGGTTTACGTCCACTACATCGTTTTCTTGGCTTTGCCAATTGTTATCGGAAGTTTATTCATAACTTCTTGTCTCTGGTCAAGCCCCTGACTGATATGACCAAAAAGAACGGTAACCCACAGAATTGGTCTCCGGAGTCGATTAGGGCTTTTGAAAGTCTCAAGGCTGTTTT
>BLSH010260131.1:2424066-2440540 GCA_018402905.1 Glandirana rugosa
TATTTTGTCACCAAGTCAATGCATTTGACTTTGGGGGGGGGGGGGTTCAAAACACACCCCCTTCATCAGGGCTTGAGCTTAATTAATATTGTGTACTATAAAGGAGAATGCACACGTAGAAGTAAGGCTGATTTTAACCAGATTGGTAATGGGCTATATTAGCTGGGTTAAGAGACCTCTGGTTAAAATCAACCTTACATCCACAGCAAGCACAGTTTCCAATCCAATATGCAATATTAATCAATTTCAAGCCCTGATGAAGGGGGGATCATTTGACCCACAAAACACATTGAATTCCTTTTTATTTAATTTTGGCATAAAGTTTTATCTCAATGATGACATTTCTGGTATGGCGATTCAGTTTTGATTAGATTCCTGGCACTGACAATAGTTACTGATTGTATCTCTCAGAAAATGATTATATTTATTTGTTTAATGCATTGTGCGTATGTTTATGCCCTCATGTTTATGCAGAATGGTACATGTGCCCTATGCATGCTCATATTGGGGGGGGGGGGGGTGGTCCAAAGCAGCTGTTGGGGAAAGGGTGGTACCTGCCCTAGGAGAGAAAAAAGTGTGTATTTTGTCCTGCTGGTGATCAGGAAAGATTTTTGCACCCATACCAAATGTCAGACATGCAAATTCAATGTTTCCCTATGAGAGCCTTCTTAACTGATACTACACAAGTCTCTCTGACTTTAAAAAAGGTTCCTGCACAACTTTGGTCCAACTTGGGTGCAAATTCAGCCCTTGTACGGGCTCCTAAATAGCACCCAATTATGATAAAGTTGGAAGGAAGTCTCAGAGTGAAGTTGTAGACAAAGTCTTACGACTTTTCCATCGCAGCAGTGTGAACCGAGTCAAGCAAAACTACTCCCACATATTTAACTCTTTCCCAAAACATTCAAAGGCAGGCGTCTGGTGATAGCTCAGCCCCTAGTGTGTTTATGTTAGTTTTAGGCGAACCTTCAAGGGGGGGGATTTCTCCAGAGGGGGTCCAGTAATCAAAGAGTCAGCTGCTGGTAGGGGTGAATCATGGGGTGGGAGTAATATACCTTATCCAGTGAGAAGTGATTGGTCGAAACCTGGGGGGAGACCATGTTTGATCCAAGGGCCCCAGAGTTGCTCAAATTTGGTTAGTTTGCCAAGGTAGATCGCTTCCGTTTTAGCGTGGATTAAGGCTTGCGTTACTCTTTTTTTGACAGACATTACTGACAGGGAGGGAGATTTCCAAGCTTTCACTATGGATTGTTTGGCTGCTGTGGCTACAAAAAGCATGAGTTTGAATTGGACGTGGGTCAGTGCTGGTGGTTTGCTGTTCAGGAGTGCAACTACTGGATCTAGTGGTAAAATTGTATCAAACATGGTGCAAAAGATTTAGAAGACTTCAGACCAAAAGGTACAAGCCTTTGGACAGTCCCACCAAATGTGCATGTGGATGCTGGGGTCAGTACATCCGTTGGAGGGGTATTGAGGGAGAAATTTAGCGATTCTGACGGGGACCAAGTACCACTGGTGAGTACCTTGTAGTTTGTCTCAAAAGCCACTATGTTTGATGAGGCTGATTTGGTTGCCTTCCAGATTTGGGTCCAGTCAGTTGTGTCTCCTTGTACATTTAGGGCCGTCTCTCACTTGTTCGTATACGTGGGAGGAGAAGAGGCAGGGTATAAGAGCAGTTGGCAGTAGAGATCAGTAATTAGACCGTGTTTGTGGGGGTCTGATTTCCAAGCCTGTTCAAAGATAGAGAAGGTCGGGTGGGTTGGGAGGTTGTCCAAGTAAATGGGAGGAAGTCATGTTGTTGGGCCTGAAGGTCAGGGGGCAGGGAGATGTTCAGGGCTTTGGATTTCTGTGGATTGACGTGAAAACCAGATATGCGGCCAAGGTTGGCGAGGGTGTCCATAAGATTTGGTGCAGAGATTAGCGGTGAAGTTAGAAATAAGAGGACGTCATTCGTAAACAGGCACAATTTGTGGTGGTGACCGCCCATTTCCAGTCCACTTATGATAGGGTTAGATCTGATGAGGACAGCCAAGGGTTCGATTGCCAGGGCGAAAAGGAGAGGGTATAGGGGGCATCCTTGGTGAGTGCCTCTTTCCATTTGGAAGGGGTCGGAACAAAATCCAGAGTATGTGACATATGCCTTTGGATTGTGATATAGGGTAGTAATCCATCTAAGGAAATTCGTTCCGAACCCCCAACGATGTAGGATGGAGTTGAGGTAAGGCCAGGCTAGCGAATCGAATGCCTTGCGTATGTTGAGGAAAGGAAGCAGGCTGGTATTTGACAGGAGCGGGCAGTGTGTGCCCGTGGGATTACAGGAACATGGGGTTCAGGAGGTTAGATAGAATTTTAGCGATTATTTTGATATCCATATTGATAATAGAGATTGGTCTGTAATTGGACCAGGACGCCTCATCTATATTCGGTTTAGGGATCATGGATATGGAAGCGGTTAGGGATTCCAGACGGGAGTGGTGGTCTCTAAGGAGAAAGTTGAATGCTTCTACCAGGAGGGGGGATAACAAGTCAGCGAAGCGTTTATAATAAGTGGCTGAGAAGCCATCATGTCCAGGGCGCTTAAATGGTTTTAAGGTTTTTATGGCAGAGTTGACCTCATCGGCAGTGATGAGTTTGCCTAGAGCCTCTTGGTGGCCAGAGGAGAGATAGGGGAGGTGGATAGAGGATAAGAGAGAATGCAAGTAAGATTGATTGAATTTGCGTGGGTCGCGGTAAAGATCAGTTAGTTTCCTACGGAATACGTTTAGACCTTTTAGTGGGTTACTAGAATAGGTATCTTAAGATGTTTTCAATCAAATTGGTTTCAGGGTATAGTCTGCTCTGCGGATGGCTAGGGCTAGAAATGTGTCTGGTTTATTTGCTTTCATATAAAGTGTATGTTTGGATCTGTGGAGAGCTTTCTCCGCTGAGTCAGTCAAGAATAGATTTAGTTCTAGTCGTGTCTTCTCGAAGGTTTGTTTAGTCGGTGGAGAGGGCGGTGCTTTCGAACGTCTCTGAGGCTTTTTGAAAGGCTGATTCCTAGGTGCTTCTGGTGCCAGCGCTTTTCATTGCGAATGCGTGTTTCCTGGCTGATACAGACCCCTCTAACAAAGACTCCTCTTTGTTTATTGGAGGCTGTAAACTTGAGGATACTGATGACTAAAAAATTTGGGAGAGAACTGAGAGGAGAAGTGATTCTCCTGTAAGCAAACCACTTGGGCTGAAAGCATAGCAAAGGAGCAAAAGGCTTTAGTACATTTTGAGGGGGAATTAAGGCCTTGGACATTATGCGTTAAAACATTCAGAGGGGCCATTGTGGGGTGTAAGCTAAGCCTGGTGCTTCAGCTGCTGGCCAGCGATAACTAGGGGTTCCCCTCTGGAGAAAGAAGGGAAGGGGGAGAGGGAGGAGTGGGAGAGGTGGTCAAGGGTGGAAGGGGGAACAGGTGATGTGAACAGTACACGGGGAGTAAAGGTTAAGGGTTGCAAGAAAAAGGGGGCACCCAAACGGAGCAAAAATCCAAGGAGTAGTGAGAAGACACCAGCCTAATGTGTTGGGTATCTGAGGATTAAGTGGAGGCACAGTGGACTGTCTCCGGGACCACGACAGCCACTACTACAGCTATATTAACAACAAGCTATAGACCAAATTAGTTTTAACAACAAACTATATATATATGCTAACAGATAACAGATCAAAAAAGCCACAAAGTGAAATTAAGCCGGTAGGAGGTGTAAAAGGGGGGACCTTTAGTGATTCTGGGGGAGAATGATAGTATTTTGCCAAAGGATAGAGTACCCAGCCTCCGGCCTGCTGTGGGTAGAGGGTTTCGGTGGTCTGCTTAATATGCAGGGGATTAACCTTGTGCGGCTGTCACTCGAGGTAGGAAAAGATGGGATCAGTAAGTGGTAGGATGTTGGGGCCATGGGCCACTGAGTGTGCAGAGGGGGAGTATGGGGTTCTGAACCAGGAGCCTAAGCAGGGGTAGGGTACAATTTGACTTCTTTATACTAGAATAAACATTAAACTATTATGACATAGAGTCAATAAAGTCATTAGGGAGGTAGCTCCCAACCATTACTGCGTTTTAGCAGTACCGACAGGTATTACCTCAGGGCTCGCAGGGTAAGCAAGGCTAGGGAGGGAAGCGCTAAGTGTAGGACGTCACATAGTTCAGAGCCATCAGTCCATCGGGTCTTCTGGTGCCAGGGGTGTGAAACGGCTCCTCTTGTGTACTGCAGAGGGGGCCTGGTGGTCCAGTTCATCTTGCTGCTTTTTTGGAGAGCAGGATGTCACCCGTCTTTTGGAGCCTTCTGCGGTGCTTTCGGGTTTTGACAGACAAAGGTCTTGGAGTGCAGAGATGAGATCTTCCTTAGATTTGCACATATGGGAGGAGCCTTTATAGGGGAATTTGATGGCAAAAGGGAAGCTCCAGCGATAGGAGTTGCTGGAAAATTTGCAGGTGCCCGTTCCAAGGCCTTCCTTTTGGCAAGGGTCTGTTGTGATATGTCTTGGAATATCTGGTAGCAGTGGCCCTGGAAAATCAGAGCATCCTTGTTGTGGGTTGCTCCCATTAACTGATCCTTGGTGCGTAAGTAGTGCATCTTAGTGATGATGTCTCGGGGGGGCCATCCTCTTTGCGGGGAGTCAGGGATCTGTGGATCCTGTCCATCTCTAGTCTTTCAATGGGAATGGATGGGGCAAGTTCCTGGAAGAGGGCTGTTATGGTGGATTGGAGATCCTCTGGGATCCCCTGATGCTGAGATTAGACCTCCTGGCCCTGTTTTCAAAGTCCTCCAAACGGGCTTGGAGGGCAGTGTATTCCTCCCTGAGGCTCTCCATCTCATCCTCATGGTTACTGGTGATAACATGTAGCTCATCTCACCCTTTCTTCCAGGACTGTGGTGCCCACTTCACAGATCTCCCGTGTAAGTTTTTCTGTGATGGTGTCGGAGGTGTTTTGTAGTGCTTTCTGAAGCACCCATTCAAATTGTCTGAGTAGATCAGAGCCATAGGGGGCGGGGGGGTGGGTTCTGGAGGGCTAGGGGAATCATATTAAATTCTGTGTCAGACTCACCGTGTTGAGAGGCATGTTGTAGCCTGGCTGGCTTCTGTGTGGAGACGGGCCCGCCATTTTAAATGCGGCTTTAGTCAGCGCTTCCTGGATTGTTTTGTGACTCGGTTTTTAGAGTCTGTCTTGTCCCGGTAGAAGCGGAGCTCTAAGCAGGCATGACTCTGTCAGACGGCTCCACGTATGCGCCTCCCCATTTCTACTTTTTTCTTGACCTCCCATAAATAATATCTTCAAGCAAATAGCATATCTAGGGCTGGGTTTGGCAGACCGCCCTGGATTAGCTGCCACTTTTGCCCATTTGGAAAAAGAGGCCCTGGGTGTAAAGATTGTCCATATAAATGCTTTAGACGCTTAATGAATGAGGCAGGAAAACATATCCCATTTCACGAGCCGTACTGTAATTAAAACTTGATTGCTCAGCACTGCAGTTACTGTGTTTATCCCTAGATGTTTTTATGAATTAACTGCATGGGAGCGGATGGGTGTTGACCAGAAAGCAGCTGAGCAGTTACAAGAGGAGAAGGTATCCAGAACACACATCACAGACAGTCGCTGCTCACAGTACATGAATTGGCTTGCATTCAGAAATGCCTTCAAGGGATGAACAGAGTACACCTCTGACGCCAGTTACTACTGATCATGTCTGTGTTTTTTAAGCTGAATGGCAAGACTCTGAAAATAGCTGATGTGTTAGCCAAGGGCTGTTCCGCCACCCAGTAATGCAGGTAGAACAAGTGATGGAGACTCACTGCTGCCCTTATCAGACAATCTTACTGCGCATAAGTAAAAATGTGTAATTTATGTACTCAGCTGACAAAACAATATTATTGCTTCCCTTTCTAACAATTTTTCAAGCTTATCTGTTTTTCTTAGAGTCTTTCTAGGGTGTTTTAAATGTAAAGACAGTTGAGACAGAGTTTGCAGGTGCAGATGTTTATATCGATGAGTAAAGTGCACTACATGAACCCTGAGAAAAGGTGACTAAAATACTCTGTCCTATTCAGTTATGAATAAATGTAATATTCACTCAGCTTATGTACCGCCAAGTTTTATTTCTCATGAGCTCAGAAGAAAATACTTGAAATCAATGCTTGCTTATGTTTCAGATGCTGATTGTTTATGGAAGGTTTTTTGCAAAAAAAAAAAAACTTTTACAATTACCATAGGATGAAAGACATTTTGGCAAAAACTGTAAAAGTATTTACGTATGGAATTAATTAGTTATTTAACTGGTCATTTCCGTATATATAGGACTATTAAAATTTGAGTTTTGGTTGTAATTTTAGGTACATTAGTTTCCTGGTGTCCATAAAATACTTTGAGCAGTAAAATACCAGGATCAATGCCCTTTGGTGGATGAAGTAAGTATGTGACATAAAGTTAAAGTACTAAAAACAGAAAAAAGAAGGGAGCAAACGCCAAGACCATTACCTAAGACACCTGAGCTCTGAGGAAACGCGTATAGTTGTATATGGCATGCGTTTTATCCAGTGATCCAGTAATTGCTGGTCACAGCAAAATTAGCCGAAGCATTTCAGAATGTATATCCTTTCTTCAGGTGTGTAAACTGGACAGAGTACAATCACTTCTAAAAATAGAACATACACAATATAATCAGAAAACACCAACTGAATGTGGTTCATCTGGCAGAATCAATAATTTTGTTCATTGTTTATTTACAAAATGTTCAGCATACTTTCATCATATATCAGTCAAAAGACTAAAAATAAGTAATGGTGTCCATCCATTTCCCAGATGAGTAGCCTCCCCTATAAGCCTGTTTGCCCGGGGGTTTATGCATGTGATTAGAGTCAGAGGCTCTAATAGGCTTCAAAAAAGGGTGGGCTCGGGGCACAGAGGACTGCGCTCCGAGCCCACCCAGTTGTGTGATAATAGAGAATGAATATTCGCTATTCTCACACTGATTCTCCTCCCAGCCAATCAGGAAGAAGGTTGTGAGACCCGTTTCCCAATTGCTCGAAAGGAGAATCAATGTTATTGACCAAAGGGAAGGAGAAGGAGGGAGGAAACATGTGGCCGGGGAGAAGCAAGGGGAAGATCAACGGACCCACCAGCCACCACTCCAGGGATGGCTCACCATCCAGCTCAGCCATCCAGCTCTCCCTGGCTCAAGGAGAGGAGATTGGAGTCTGGGCAGGACAGATGTAAGTAGGCTGTCCATCTCCCATGGTGGTGATGGGGGGGGAGGGGTGTTTCCAGTGTTCCCCGCGTTAATGTCCATCTTCTGCCCAGGGTGGTAGCGTTGGTTTGCCACCCCCTGAATTATCGAGCACCAGCTGCCACTGTCTCTGGTGCTTCCTTTGATCCCACTGACTACCCACCTGACACTCCAGCCCACATGCCCAACTAGTCCTTCCTTCTCAGCTTCACTGGTCAGTGTCCGTGCAAGCAACATCTTTTGGCTTTTTTGTTCCTCCTGTCCCTTAGCATCACTTGCCTCACTTTCATGGGTGTGTGTGCTAAATATAGAAAAGAGATTGCCTTCAACATTTTGGTCTCAAATGATGACAAAAATGTGACACTCTGCAAGAAGACTTTATTAAAGTGATTGAAAATGAAAAGTCTTGTTTTTTTTTTTGCTTAAAAATAACAAAGATGTCATATTTACCTGCTCTGTGAAATATTTTTTTTTTCCACAGAGCAGCCCAGATCCTCCTCTTCTTGGGTCCCTCTTTGGCTCTCCTGGCCCCTCCCTCCCATTGAGCGCCACCACAGCATGCAGCTTGCTATGGGGGCACCCGGGCTGAGCCGCGACTAGGCCCCGCTCCCTCTCTCCTCATTGGCTCACTGACTTTGATTGACAGCAGTGAGAGCCAATGGTGCTCCGATGCTGTCTCAGCCAATGAGGAGGGGAGTCCCGGGCAGCCAAGTTTCTCCTGCAACATTGCTGGATAGAGATGGGCTGAGGGGGGCTGCTCCACACAGAAGGATTTTTATCTTATTGCATAGAATGCATTAAGATAAAAAAACTTCTGCCTTTATGTTCACTTTAAGCCAACAAATACATCTTTTTTTTGCTTCCCCCAATAAATGCCATTTGTAGTTTATTAGCAAACTCATTAGCTAAACTTAATTTAAAAATACAACATGGGAAGTCACCACCATGTCCTTTTTTAACTTATAGTGAGTGAATTCATCAATGAGTTCTGTTCACTTTATAGTTCATTAAAAAAACTATTGTAAAAAGTCAAATTTCTAATTTCTCCAATGCATTTAACCCATAGGAATTTTTTTCTAAAAATAATACATTTTGCCAAACTTTAGGCAAAGCCAAATAGGTTTAGATTCCTCAAGTTTAATATGCTGTAGATGATACATTATTATAATTAATAATAATAATAATGATAATAGTAAACCTTTTATATTTTTACAAGTATGACCTCACTAAACTCCAAATACAATACAAACAATTACATCACTACTCCTGATATCAGTAATAAAAGTGTCTTATATGGGTAAGTATATGGGACCTGTTTATAAAATATTTTTTGTATTTTATTTGCTTTTCGGGATTGCTGACCATTTTCCTATTCATTTATAAATCAAGGGCCCACAAGATGGAAAGAAAAAAAAATGAGAAGTGGCCTTCAAAGTAAATGAATGAATGCAAAGAAATAACTGAGAATCAACTGGCAAAACTAGAACAAAGCCAGCAAATGTTTACAGAAGAGGAATTTTAAATTAAAAGTAATTATGTATGCCAAGTTGTATTTGAGTACTAAGATTCCAATGATTCTGGGTGGGTTTTAAGAATATGTTTAAAATTAAAAATTAAAAATTGGTGGAATATTGGTTAGGAATTATTGAAAGAACATGGCACACAAACCTCTCAAGCTTTCGTAAAAGAAAAGTAACAAATGAATGCTTCAAACCTTTTTAAATAATTATTATATGTATCGTGAGAGGGGGAGAGAAAGAGTGATTGTCTGTACCTCTAACATACATCTTTGTAAAAAGCAACCTAGTAAAGATTAATCAGTGGCCGCCACTTCCTCCATGTCATGTAATCTTCTCTGTAGCTTCACCAACTAGTCACTGTGAGGCATGATCACAAGAGGCAGATAAAGTAAAAATAATCTTGCTCAACAACATCAAACAGAAACTAGTTGTAAATCAGCGAGCGTTCAGGTGAGAGGAGACGCCGGAAGAGTTTATTCTTTTTTCTTCACTGACTAAACTTATAAAACATAAACTGTCTACAATGTGGAGAAGTGACCTACAAACACCTCACTATGCACAACAATCACCTAACTGATTATTACTAGCAACAATGCGCTGAAAGGTGCGTGAAAAAAGAGAATCTTTCTCAGGAGTGTTTATGGCAAACTAATGAGACATTCTGTCTGTAGTTACCTCTGCCACTCATTGAAATATGTAGCTTTGAATTCTACAACTAGTCTGTCTTCCTTTCATGTTTTATGAGCCGAAAAGAGAAGACACGCTGAAGGTCATTCCAGGAATAGAAGCTAATATGTGGTCATATTTCCTTTATTTGTTTTCCATCTACAAATATGAAATACCCAGCTTCACAATTTTTCTACTGTCTGTATTTGGTTCCTTGGTCAAAGGCTAGGGTGCAACTACAAGGTGTGCCAAGGCAGTGGACTATTGAAGTAAGGGGACCCAACCACATTTGCTGCTCTTCTTTATCAGATGTGTTTTCATATTACGTTCTGATTAGTAAAAGGTAGCATTTATTTTTCCTTCTCATTGATTGTTCTACTATATTTATTATAATTTCTAGTTTTGGTTAGAAAGTGGAATTACTAAATACTCTCCAGTGGATAGGTTATTCCTATTTCTTCCACTTGAGTACAATAAGAAGTGAAAGGAAATCTCCCCAAAATTAAAGGAAATTCAAAGTATCATTTGAAGTGCAGTTGTCCTTTAAATGTTACCACCAGTCCCTTAGCGGCAGCCACCCACAGAAATAATTACCTTCAGCCCCACTTCTGAGTTATTTGCTGCGCAGAACTGCACGTCACTGCACAGCACTACATACCTTTCCAGGATGACCTCCAAGTCGAATCCAGGTTCTATTGCACTTAGCCCCCATTCATCCATATGACTAAATTCATATTTCTTCAGATGGCTAGGGACACCATGAATATAGACCAATATAGGCCAACATAGCATTTTTAGATGTTCACAAAAATATTGCAGATGTTTGCTTTCTGAGTTCAGGTCCGCTTTCTGAATTGTAGAAAGTAACACTTTAACCCAGTAATAAACAAATAGCATTTAAAGGGCTGATTGGGACAGTACAATGCTTTTGTATGAGGCACGAGGTTTCCCATGGCTTCTAGTTATACCTTTGGTCAATGAGTGAGAAAATACTGTATCTCACAAAAGTGAGTACACCCCTCACTTTTTGTAAATATTTTATTACATCTTTTCATGTGACAACACTGAAGAAATGGCACTTTGCTACAATATAAAGTAGTGAGTGTACAGCTTGTATACCAGCGTAATTTTTCTGTCCCCTCAAAATAACTCAACACACAATCATTAATGTCTAAACTGCTGGCAACAAAAGTGAGTACACCCCTAAATGAAAATGTCCAAATTGGGCCCAAAATGTCAATATTTTGTGTGTCCACCATTCTTTTCCAGCAAAGCCTTAACCCTCTTGGGCATGCAGTTCACCAGAGCTTCACAGTTTGCCACTGGAGTCCTCTTCCACTCCTCCATGACGACATCACAGAGCTGGTGGTTGTTAAA
This sequence comes from Glandirana rugosa, assembly GCA_018402905.1. Classification (NCBI taxonomy): domain Eukaryota; kingdom Metazoa; phylum Chordata; class Amphibia; order Anura; family Ranidae; genus Glandirana; species Glandirana rugosa. Next base: position 2,434,878 of record BLSH010260131.1, read on the forward strand.
GACCTTACGCTCCTTTGTTTGTGGATGCCACACAGATGCTCAATAGGGTTTAGGTCTGGAGACATGCTTGACCAGTCCATCAACTTTTCCCGCAGCTTCTCTAGCAAGGCAGTAGTCATCTTGGAGGTGTGTTTGGGGTCGCTATCATGTTGGAATATTGCCCTGCGGCCCAGTCTCCGAAGGGAGGGGATCATGCTCTGCTTCAGTATGTCACAGTACATGTGTGCATTCATGGTTACCTCAATGAACTGTAGCTCCCCAGTGCCGGCAGCACTCATGCAGCCCCAGACCATGACACTCCCACCACCTTGCTTGACTGTAGTCAAGACACTCCTGTCTTTGTACTCCTCCCCTGGTTGCTGCCACACACGCTTGACACCATCTGAACCAAATAAGTTTATCTTGGTCTCATCAGACCACAGGCCATGATTTTAGTAATCCATGTCCTTAGTCTGCTTGTCTTCAGCAAACAGTTTGCAGGCTTTCTTGTGCATCATCTTTAGAAGAGGCTTCCTTCTGGTATGACGGCCATGCAAACCAATTTGATGCAGTGTGCGGCGTATGGTCTGAGCACTGACAGGCTGAGCCCCCACCCCCTTCAACCCCTGCAGCAATGCTGGCAGCACTCATACATCTATTTATCAAAGACAACCTCTGGATATGACGTTGTGCACATGCACTCAACTTCTTTGGTCGACCATGGCGAGGCCTATTCTAAATGGAACCTGTCCTGTTAAACTGCTGTATGGTCTTGGCCACTGTGCTGCAGCTCAGTTTCAGGGTCTTGCCAATCTTCTTATAGCCTAGGCCATCTTTATGTAGAGCAACAATTCTTTTTTTCAGATCCTCAGAGAGTTCTTTGCCATGAGGTGCCATGTTGAACTTACAGTGACCAGCATGAGAGAGTGAGAGCGATAACACCAAACTTAACATACCTGCTCCCCATTCACACCCGAGACCTTGTAACACTAACGAGCCACATGACAACGGGGAGGGAAAATGGCTAATTGGGCCCAATTTGGACATTTTAACTTAGGGGTGTACTACCTTTTGTTGCCAGTGGTTTAGACATTAATGGTTGTGTGTTGAGTTATTTTGAGGGGACAGAAAATTTACACTGTTATACAACTGTACACTCACTACTTTACATTGTAGCAAAGTGTCATTTCTTCAGTGTTGTCACATGAACAGATATAATAAAATATTTGCAAAAAATGTGAAGGGTGTACTCACTTTTGTGAGATACTGTATATGTCTGCATTTGATAAAAAAAATGATGTGCTAGTAATGTTCATGTCCCAAAAGCCTAAAGCAATATTTAAATAATAATATGATAGATATTGGCTTTTAGTTATGTGAACAGCACTGGAGGCAACCTCAGGAAGCAGTATTTCCAATAAACGTATTTTAGCCCTTCCCTTACTGTTTAGTTATTCAACCCAACAAAGCTTTTAAATTAGTTATATGATGAAGGAAAAAAAATCATTCATAATTATTGTCAGTATGCTAAAGGTTAACCATGATTATATTAACTTTATCCAACTACCACATCCTATGCCAGGCCAAGTGGCACTTCCCTTCTACATGCTACTACACCTCCTTTTCTCTATTGGCCCTATTAGAACCTCTCTTTGCAAGCTTAGAAGGGGAATGATTTTCAATTGGGGCTTAATGAGAAAAAGTTGCACATATGCAGTACTATGAAACACACAGGCTCTATAAAGGATGTAAGCATTTCCACACAGTGTGACCTGCAGTTTTTAGATGAAGTCAACTGCTGATCTCATTTCTATAGTGAGGAGAGGACCGTAGATGGGGAAGGTGTGTGGGAAGTAATGCTCAAAGTGTATGTACAGTAAGTATACTCATCTTTAAAGTGTTACTAAACCCACAGTAGTAAAATAAGTCTGTATATGTAGTAAAGCATGCTTGTTACACTCACTGTGGAACCTAAGGGACTAATCCTCTGCATTGTGTAATTAGGCTGCTTGATCCTGTATGCACAGATCCTCCTCTTCTTCCACTGACTTCAGAACAGGCCTGGATAAGACAGAGTTACTGGAGCCAGGCTGCACGTGCTCAATTTGGTGTGTATTACTAGAGAGTTTTTTTTTTCTTGGGAGAGTGCATGTGATCAGCACAGATCCAATCAGCACTGTCCAGACAGAGGGTCAGGGGTCCTGGATCCTGATAGGACAACCAGTACAGTATGAACACTCCTCCTACATGCTTTAACTAGGAACTGATAGAAGTCACAAGACTGCTATATACTGCTAAAGAGAAAAGGTATTTAGCAGTTTATATTTACTAAAAGTATTGCATTTCCATGTTCTGTGTACTGTGGGAGACCAGATATAGTGAATGCAGGGTCCTGGATATAGTAACAATATTAGGATTTAGTGAAAGGTACTTTTTTGTATTGTCCATCAATTATTTTAGGATTTAAAAGCAAAACTAAATCAAACATAATAGCACTGGAAATTGGACAGAAATTATTAAAAATAAATAAATAAAAAATAAAGGCAAACAAGCATATCTATGTATATGATGTAATGTGCATGCTACTGTGCAAATCTTTTCTGGCTCCTCCGCCATACAGTCACATATGGCTATGATCCACTTTCATTGCTGGATATATGAGAGACACATTTTTTTTAAAGAAGGGTGTCTGTTTAGTTTGTAGTATGTAGTCAAATGTTAACATTTATTATGGCACATGCACTTTAATAATATAGCCTTCAATCTAATTGGTTGTTATGGAGATTCAGTTGCGTTTCCTCTGTTCCTTCTTTAAATAAAACATTTATTATATCTATGAAAACAAAATGACTACCATGTTTGTATCTGATCCAATTAACAAGTTGATAGGAAACATCTATTAAATTCTATCTCTTTGTTTGCTGTGGCCAAATTGACATTTTCTTTGCTGGGGGCTGAATGTGAGGTTCACACTGACACACAACACAATGCATAAGAGGAATAAAACAAAAAGTAAAGCAAACAACGGAGTGAAGTACCATGCCGCAGAAAGCGGTTTTCCAGCACTTTGCTGATGGTAATTCTTTGTTCTCTCAGCACAGCACTTTCCCAGATTATACTTTAATTATCCTGCACTTTCTGCAAAGAAGATATCTTGTTGGCTCAAAGCCAGAGTTAGCTGAGATTCCTCTTGTCACTACAGTGTCTAACAGCATGTACAGAACAATATCCCAATTAGGTCTTAAGTGCTGGAAACATGATATTGTAGACCGTTTTCGCTCTGACTTGGAATTTTTTGAAATTCAAAGACAAGGTGAAAGCTGAAATCCCATTTGTTAGCTGCCACTGGGCATATTGTGCCAGTAAACAAGAAAAGCTACCAATACTTTGACCACTTATCTGGCAGATTGGGTCAGATGGCATCATATGGTGTAAACAATTTGACCACGGACTGTCATCTTAGCTGCCCAAAAGCCACCGAAAATTTTTTTTATATTATTTATTTGCAGACATCCTCAGTCCCAGTGTTATTTTGGATTAATTGTATCTATGGCCAGATCTCTCTGTCTCTAGTATCTGTAGAGATCGCCAAAGACGTTTTACTGTAAGATAAATCCTAACAGGTATAGGTGTGTGCAGCATATTGCATTAGGGTGTGCACCCAAAGTTCAAACACACATGCCTTTCTCTGCAGCCTCAGCTGCACTGGACAGTGAATCAATGGGAAGTGCTCAGGGCTGAGCGGCTTCCTGTTCATTCACAAACCAAGGCATAGTAAACACAGTTTACTATGTTTCAGTTATGATTGAACACAGTGAGTGAGTGTGTTCACTGTGTTCATTTAGAAAAGCAAAAGCCGGAAAATAACATGTTGATTAGCCCTTTCCTTCACTCTCCATCTTGAAACATCCCCCATAGCATCTGAGGGGAGAGGAGAGGAAAGGAGGGAAGCCAATAGCACTACAGGGGGGGCAGGAGGGGGAATCGGCACTGCACAGAGTGATTAGGGTGTGCCCTGGCATGCCTGGCATACCCCCTTGTGCACACCTATGCTAACAGGTTGTACAGAGTGCTAATGACTGTTCTACCTGAAAATACAGTATACACTGAGAAGCCGAATCTGCCCATGTATGTGATCACATTATCATTTTCATGATCTTTTATTTATCCATATGTTTGTCTGAACTGTGCAGATTTTTCAATATTTGTGTTTCTCCAAATTTGTTAGATATTGGGCAGTGAAGATCTGGTCTAGGTCAGGCTAACCTAAAACATGAACAGCTACTAATGTGGCAGAGAAAAAAACTCTAGTTGGACAAGTAAGAAAATTATAACAAACACGATTGTTGGCATTTTAAAAAATCTTTTTTTTCTTTTAATGTGTTTTCTCTTTCCAATGTAAGAAGAGACATAAGAGATGCAACTGATCCTGGCCTGAAGGCAGGGCAGGTGCACAGCTTAGATTCCATGAGTGGACTCTAATGCCTTTCTACTTTTCTATATGAATTTAAAGGCTTCAATAGTACGCACGATTCATTAAAGCCCAACTTCAGCAAAATCCATTTTTCTTTGTTTTGAATAGAGCAAGGAAGGATATGAACCTCTGTCAGGACTCTTGCACTTTCTGCCCATATTGAGGAGATTTGCCTTCACTTTTTGTTAGACACTGAAGTGATAGGAAATGTCTCTAATGGGGACACAGACAAAACATACTGTTAGTAGAAAGAGGAAAGGTTTCAACTTCGGAAACGGCAACCCATGTCCTTGTATTAGCTGAACTGGAAGGGAGTTAAAATCTCTCCAGTGGGATCCCAAGACAAAAATAGAAACCTGAAAACTTTCCCAATCCATCCAAAACTAAAAACTAAAATTTTGGCTGAAGTTGGGCTTTAGATCAATGATGTCTCATCCACAAAGTTCTACAAAGCTGAAAAGATATTCTAGCCATAAAAGATACAGTTGAATTTAGTTATGACAGCCATTGCATTGACTGCAATTTTTTTCCTTATTATGTGCAGCCAGTCCTTCATTAATCACTGTCATCCATGCCACCATATCCAATCACTGTATGTCAAGCCTGTAATTAGATCTTTACTTGTCGTATTTAGTAAGGCAGTATAAATAGAGTTGAGCGAACTCGGACTGTAAAGTTCGGGTCCGTACCGAACTTTGGGGTGTCCGGGACCTGAACCCGGACATTTCAAAAGAAGTCCGGGTTTGAGTTCGGGGTTCTGGTATTTGATTCCACGTGTTAAATAGCTGCCAAGGGCAGCCAATCAACAAGTGTTTCACTGGTTTGCCCTTAGAAGCCATCACAGCCATGCCTACTAATGGCATGGCTGTGATTGGCCAGTGCATCATGTGACACAGCCTCTATATGGGGCTGGAGTCACCATGCTGCATGTCATATGCTCTCAGGATAGTTTAGGGAGAGGATGCTGCTGGCTCTGTGAGGGACAGATTTCAGATATTATAGAACATCTCATCCTGCATTACTGAACGATCTGATTGTGGACTAGGTAGAGATACTAGTACTGCTGCTTTGAGGGACAGATTGCAGACCTCATCCTGCTGCACAGAACGATCTGACTGGACTAGGTAGAGTCTGTTGCTTTAAGGGAAAGATTATTGTTCTAAAATCATTTCCAAGTTCTATAGGGAAAGGTTCCAGCTGTTGCTTTAAG
>BLSH010260131.1:2462478-2490871 GCA_018402905.1 Glandirana rugosa
TTGTGGACCTTCAAGCCCAAGACGACCAGGCAGGCTTGAAGCCCTGTTTCAGGCCCAGGCCCAGGCCTGCCTTGGGCTTGCTAGCGTGCCTGTTGCTTGGGGTAACTTTAGTTACCCCTGGGCTTGAAAATCCGTGTTTTTACCGACATCCTTTCAGGACCTTTCGGGGTCTCCCGACGTTTTCCTTCATTTTACCCCCATTCCCATCCCGTTCACGGGATGTTTTTTTACCCCTGTCCCTTTATTGACATTTATAAAAATTTTTTTATTTTTGTATTTTTTTCGTTTTTACCTCCACTTACACCTAGTAGAAGTTTGACACAGACTTTTCATAATTAATTGCCATCTTCGGTATATTGACAAGATTTTAGTAGAAGTTGATCGTTCGGGTTCCGTCCGGACCCGGACCCGGACTTTGTCCCGAAGTTCGGACGGACCAGCAGAACCCGAACTTCCAGGTGTTCGCTCAACTCTAGTCCTAAGACTAAAACTAAATTGAAATTTGCTGCCAAAATCAACACTGTGAAATACTCATCCTATCTCCAGCATTGTCCCCTGCAGACTCTTTGCACTGGCCATCCTCTGGGTTGAATGACATCCAGCGTCATCCAACCCACTTCTGTGAAGTCAGGGCATCAACCTCAACAATTGAAATTGGGCTTTAAGACCCTCTTTTTAATGATAAAAGGTTTTTTTCTTAAAATGATGCTGCTGTATATTGGGACATGACAGGAATGCAAATTTGTGAAGTTATTATTAGGTACATTTTGGGGGTAACAGCTTTTCACTGGATTTATATAATTATATAAAGTGATCAAATCCCATCTTACTTGTCTTTTCTTAAAGGTGAATATATTAATTTTAATGGCCTGCCTAAAACAGTGACATTTTCAAGAATGCAATGTTAATTGCTGTGCATGAAATATGTGCTAATGTATTGGTCTGAAAGCATTCAAATGTTACTTTTAAAGGTTTTCCCCTACAGTCACAGGTAGGCATGTATATTTTACCAAGCTGCAATAAATTAGACTAATAATGAACGTCTGGCTTTCTATCTGTTCTTATTCTTCCTCACCTTACCTCAGTTCTTTTTTTGATACTGTAGACCAGACTTACTTTTTCACTTTGAAATCATATTTAGAATTTTGAAATTGCTCTGAAATGTTTCAAGTCCTATCTTACTGATCGCTATCACTTTGTCTCCCTTGGTGGATCACAGTCTGGCCCAGTTAAAGTGGTTGTATCCCCATAAATTACATTTTTACCTACAGGTAAGCCTATAATAAGCCTTACCTGTAGGTAAAAAGAATATCTCCTAAACCTGTACGGTTTAGGAGATATTCTCACTGCAAGCACCGCTGATGTCAGCAGGCGCATGCGCAGTGATGTCCCAGCAAAGGGCATAGCGCCGGACCCTGCTGGAAAGTCCACCGTAAAAGACGGGCTCACGCGCATGCGCGGGAGTGACGTCTCACAGCTCTGGCCACTCAGAGCACCGGAGCCGCGTACCCAGAAGGATCCACGGAGGGAAGATGGCAGCTCCCTCCTCGGGCACCGGGACCTGCGGGAGCTTCGTTCTGAGGTAAGTACTTCATAATGAGCTAGTATGAGCTAGAGCTCATTATGCCTTTGCCTTGCAGGTGTTTTTTTTTTTTTTTGGAGGGGAGACGACCGCTTTAAGTCCAGTTTCTCTCAGGGCTCTATCCTGGATTTCTTACTATTTAGCATTTACATATGGTCAGGTATTAAGATTACGTGGCCTAAGCTATCACTTCTATGCTAATGATACTCAGATATAGTACCAATCTAAAGCTGGTCATAGATAGGTAGAATTTCAGATGAAAATTCTTAGGAAAAGAAGGTTCTAAGAAAGTTTGTTTGTTTTTCTAATCATTAGTGGGTTAAATCAACATTTGTTTTCAACCACAGTGACAAGAAAATTCAAAGGATGGAAAATTTATCTCAAACAAATACATTTCTAACAGTGTATGTAGTTTTCATTCCAAACTCAAATGTTAAAAGGCCTTTTGAATGACTAATCTAATTATAATGAACATACATTGTCTATACAGTTATTAAAGTATTTCTAATTATAGTGAACATACATTGTCTATACAGTTATTCATTAAAGTATTATATAATGATTTATGTAATCAATCATATACCTGTTTGGTATTTATATACAATATTCTTCGCATTCATAGTATCTACCTCGTATAGCTCCTATAAACCTCCTGAAGAAGCCCTGTCCTGGGCGAAACATGTTGAGCATGGATAGCTGAGTGTGTATGATGATGAAATGTTTGTTTTTATACAACATTTTTAATTTTGTATTAATACAATTGTTAATTTTAACAAAAATCCTGTAAGTTTTTTCTGGCACCTTTAAAGTCCTGAAATTTTTTTTAAAATTGTGTATTCTCCGTCAAAATCTTTTGAATGACTTTTGAATGTCCTGAGAATTTTTATATGCATTTTCCTAAGACTTTACTTAAGAATATTCATTCAAAATTGTATCCATCTATGGCCAGTCTAAATTGGGTTCTAATTTGGCTGCTTCTCTCCCATTCAAATGTAACTGTGACAAAAAACATCAATGACTCAGAACTCCTTCAACTAAAATGTGACAAGGCTGAAGCCATGCTTACTAGCACCCCTATCAACTTTGTAAAGCCTGCCTATTAATTTTATCTGTTGATGGTACCATATTTTAGCTTGATTACAGTCTATGTTACAATACACTGTGGCTGAAAAGGTGATCAATACATTTGTCATTGGTTCTCCTGACTTGACTACTCTAATATTCCACTTGCTGGGTTACCTAGGTACACACTAAACAGATTACAGTGTATTAAAAATTCAGCTGCTAGAATCCTGCCTAGGTCTAGCTCAAGTGATCATATTACTCCTATTCATGAATCCTTGCACTGGCAATCTGTTAGATTTTGCATTGGTTTTGAACCTTGTGTTCACCTATAAGGTTCTACAAGTTTTAGGGTCCCATTACCTGTCGGAACTGTTATCATCCTACAGCCCCCTTTGTAATCTTTGCTCCTCTAATTCTGGTCTTCTGTGTGCTCCTCAAACCCATCTACACTCTATGGGGGACAGGGTCTTCTTCTGTTATGCCCCGAAACTCTGGAATTCTCTTCCCAAAAACATCAGAGAGTTGCCTTCTTTGAACACTTTCAAATCAAAATGCATGGATGCTGTATTGTTTCCTTTCAAAGAATATATGGTATTTTGTTAACCAGTTGCTGACCGCCCGCCATGGCTTGACAGCAACTTGGCTCGATATCGCCGTCACCTGATGGCAGCTGCGAGATCGTGGATCGTGGGTGCGTGTGTGCCGCCGGAGGCACGCTTGCGCGCTCACTATGTGGGGGGGGGGGGGCGAGGGAGCGGGTAGGGCTGACTCGATGTCCGCCGGCTACCCATGATCAGTCCCCTGCAGGGACAGAACGGGGATCCATGTGTGTAAACACAAGGGTCTCCATTAAAACAGGGGAGAAGGAGTGTGATCCTATGCTCCCTGTATATGGGAGCAGTGGTCACTCTCCTCCCCCAGTCAGCCCAGCCCCCACACAGTTAGTAACATATCCCAGGGAACACAGTTAACCCTTTGCTCTGCCCCTAGTGTTATCCCCTTCCCTGCCAGTGACATTTATACAATAATTAGTGCATTTTCATAGCACTGTTTGCTGTATAAATGCCAATGGTCCCAAAAAAGTGTCAAAAGTGTCCAACATGTCCGCTGCAATGTCGCAGTCCCGCTAAAAATCGCAGATCACCACCATTACTAGTAAAAAAAAATCAATAAATAAAAACCCCCTAAATTAATTTTCTTCATTCGTAAACGCGGCAACTTTTGGGCAAACCAATCAATATGCGCCGATTGCGATTTTTATTTACCAAAAATATGAGGAAGAATATATATCGGCCTAAACTGATGAATGAATTTGTTTTATATATATATATATATATTTTTGGATATGTATTATAGAAAAAAGTAAAAAATATTGGGTTTTTTGCAAATTTGTCGCTCTTTGCTTGTTTATAGCAGTGATCAGAAGTGACACAGAGGTGATCAAATACCAAAAAAGAAAGCGCTATTTGTGGGAAAAAAAGGAGGTCAATTTTGTTCGGATACAACGTCACACGACTGTGCAATTGTCAGTTAAAGCGACGCAGTGCCGAATTGCAAAAAGTGCTCTGGTCATAAAGGAGGAAATCCTTCTGGGGCTGAAGTGGTTAAACAGCCACATAAAAAATACATTATACTGTACAGATAGATACACTAGCATCAAATATATACCCATTCAGATGTTGAAAGGCTGGCATTTAACAGTGTGAGAATGAGATGAGGAAAAACGTATTTAGTTATCCACTTCTGGACCGCCCACCATGGATATACATTGCTACTTAAATACCGTTATTTTGGCAGCGGATAGCTGCCATAACCCGGTTGTGGGAGAGGTGTCCCCCCCACTGCTTCCCGCAGCCGGTGGAAACGGCGGAAACAATCTGGTTCAGTGGCCTGATGGGCAGGAGGACCGGAGCAACGTTATTTGTGTATATATGTATATACATATATACACATGCATATATGTAAATGTGAGATCTAAAGGTCTTTTTGACACCAGATCTCATATTAAAGAGGCCCTGTCATACTTTTTTTCTATCACAAGATATGTTTGCATTCCTTGTAATAGGAAGTGATCCAAATTTTTTTTCAACCACATCAATACTGGGCACGAAAACCCCCTTCCTGTCCAGGCCATTTTTCAGCTTTCAGCGCTATCACACATTGAATGACAATTACTCAGTCATGCCACACTCATACTGTTGACGGATGAAAAACGGACATTAATGCAACTCTATGGAAAAACTGATGACAACTGATGATCAGCTATTTTCATCAGTTTTCATCCGCTTCCGTCAGCATCCGTTTTTTTGAACGGATGAAAGTCTTATTTTTCATCCGTCAAAAAAACGGATCGGACGAAAAACGGATGTAAACTGACGAACGGTCAGTTTTTCATCAGTTTTTGCATTGGTAGTGAATGTAAAAAAAAACTGATGAAAAACTGATGACCACTGATGAAAAACGGATGAAAAAACTGATGAAAAACTGATGACCACTGATGAAAAACGCATCAGTAGTCATCAGTTTTTCATCAGTTTTTTTTTACATTCACTACCAATGCAAAAACGGATGAAAAACTGACCATTCGTCAGTTTACATCCGTTTTTCGTCCGATCCGTTTTTTTGACGGATGAAAAATAGGACTTTCATCCGTTCAAAAAAACGGATGCTGACGGAAGCGGATGAAAACTGATGAAAATAGCTGATCATCAGTTGTCATCAGTTTTTCCATAGAGTTGCATTAATGTCCGTTTTTCATCCGTCAACGGATGGATGAAAAACGGACAAACGGTCCGTATGTGTGAAAGGGGCCTTACAAGCCAGGGAAGTACAAATACCTCCCAAATGACCCCTATTTGTAAAGTAGACATTCCAAGGTATTTAGTAAGAGGCATGGTGGATTTTTGGAAGTTGTAATTTTTTCCCACAATTCTTTGCAAAATGAATATTTTTTTTTTCTTTTTTTTTTTCACAAAATTGTCATTGTAACAGGTTATTTCTCACACACAGCATATGCATACCCCAAATTACACCCCAAAACAAATTCTTCTGCTCCTCCTGAGTATGGCAATATCACATGTCTGAGACTTTTTCACAGCCTGGCCACATACAGAGGCTCAACATGCAGGGAGCGCCGTCAGGTATTCTAGGGACATAAATTACACATCTAATGTCATGACGACCTATCACATTTTTGAAGGCCCTGGAGCACCAGGACAATGGAATTGCCCACAAAATGACCCCATTCTGGAAAGCAAACACCCCAACGAATAATCTATGAGGCATAATGAGTCTTTTAAATGGTTCATTCTTTTCCAGTAGTTTTTGGAAAATGTGGGAAAAAAACGAAAACGCATTTTTTTTTACACAACGTTGTCCATTTATATGATATTTCCAACACATAGCATGTACATAGCAAAAATTACACCCCAAAATACATTCTACTACTCCCCCCGAGTATGGTGATACCACATGTGTAAGACTTTTACACAGTCTGGCCACATACAGAGGCCCAACTTTGAACTAGCACCTTCAGGCGTTCTACGAGCACAAATTACACATCTCATTTCTCAACACCCTACCTATTACAATTTTGAAGGTCCTGGAGCACCAGGACAATGGAATTGCCCACAAAATGAGCCCATTCTGGAAAGCAAACACCCAAACTTATAATCTTTGAGGCATAATGAGTAGAGTTGAGCGAACACCTGGACGTTCGCGTTCTGCGGGTTCGGCCGATCTTTCCGGAAACGTTCGGGTTCGGTACCGAACGTCTTCCAAACTTTACCCCTAAACCCCATTGAATTCAATTGGGACCCGAACTTTTCGGCACAAAAATGACTGTAAAAAAGTCCTGGAAAGTGCTAGAGGGCTGCAAAAGGAAAAAAATGGGAGATGTGATGTTATTAGATCTGCAATCTGTCCCTTAAGATCGTTCTGTAATGCAGGATGACAGATCGTTCTGTAATCAGATCGTTCTGTAATGCAGGATGAGAGATCGTTCTGTAATCAGATCTGTCTGTAATGCAGGATGAGATGTTATAGATCTACAATCTGTCCCTCAAAGCAGTAGTAGTAATCTCTACCTAGTTATTATCACTGCAATCTGTCCCTCACAATCTGTCCCTCACAATCTGTCCCTCACAGCGCCAGCAGCATCCTCTCCCTACACTAACCTAAGAGCATGTGACATGCAGCACTGTGACTCCAGCCTCATATATTGCACTGGCCAATCACAGCCATGCCATTAGTAGGCTTCTAGGGAAAACCAGTGAAACGCTTGTTGATTGGCTGCCCTGCAGTTATTCAACATGCGTGATAGAATACCAGAACCCAGAACCCGAACCCAGACTTTTTCTCAAACGTTCGGGTTCGGATTCGGGACACGGACACCCGAAAGTTCGGTACGGACCCGAACGTTACAATCCGGGTTCGCTCAACTCTAATAATGAGTCTTTTGAACATGTCATTTTTTTCCAGTAGTTTTTGGAAAATGTGGGAAAAAAATGAAAACGCTTTTATTATTACACAAAGTTGTCCATTTATATGATATTTCCAACACATAACATGTACCTAGCAAAAATGACACCCCAAAATGCATTCTGCTATTCCTCCCGAGTATGGCGATACCAAATGTGCGAGACTGGCGGTGGTCACTGATGGGTGACAGGCCATGGTCAGTGATCGGTGACAGGTGATAGGCCACGGTCAGTGTTGGGTGACACGCCACGGTCACTGGTGGGTGACATGCCACGGTCACTGATGGATGATGGGTGACACGCCATGGTCACTGATGGGTGACACACCGCGGTCACTGACGGGTGATGGGTGACACGCCACGGTCACTGACGGGTGACACACCATGGTCACTGACGGATGACGGGTGACACGCCACAGTCACTGACGGGTGACAGGCCACGGTCACTGATGGGTGACGGGTGACATGCCACGGTCACTGATGGGTGACGAGTGACATGCCACGGTCATTGACGGGTGACAGGTGACAGGCAACGATCACTGACAGGTGATGGGTGACAGGTTCACTTTATGATGGCAGTCTGATGACAGGTACACTTTATGATGACTGGTACACTTTATGGGGGCAGATGGGGTGACTGTTGGGTGACTGGCGCATTGGGGGGCAGGGGGGATGTGACAGCTGTGTGTTTTTACTATACAGATCAGTAAGTCACTGCTCCTAGCTCTTCTCTCCTCACACTAGAAACTGTGGGAGGAGAGAAGAGCTGATAATAGTGGGTTACCGCTCTGTTTACATTGGATGTGATCGGCTGTGAAGTAGATCACAGCCGATCACAAGGTAACAGCCGCCGGCCGGCAGCTGATACCAGTGTCGGTGACAGGCAATGTTCCTTGGGAACACGCCGCCACCGACGCGCAGCACACTACCTGTGCGCCGTGCGAATGGGGGAAGTGCAGTTTATGTTCAGCCGGTCACGGCCGATCACATGGTAAACAACCATGGCCAATGGCTGTTCACCCCCATCGGTGACACCGACAGAGCCGGGATGCACGCGCCCGATAGCGCCCAATCCCGGCTTAAAGGGGCGACGTCATATGACGTCGTCCCAGAACGAGAGCCTCACCGCTCCGCCGTCATTTGACAGTGGGCGTTAGACATGTGGTTAAAGGGACAGTGTGAAAATAAAAAATAAAAAGTAAAATAAATAATAATAATAAAAAGAAATTTAAAGCGCCCTGTTCCTCCAAACTCGTGCGGAGAAGCAAACGCATATGCAAATCGCACCCACATATGTAAACGGTGTTCAAACCACACATTTGAGGTATCTCCGCAATCGTTTAAGTTACAGAGGAGGTTACAGACTTCCTCTGTAACTTAAAACTGGCAACCTGTAGAAATTTTTAAACGTTGCCTATGGAGATTAGTTTGACGCCATGATATGTTAAGTATCAATTTACTCGGCCTAACATTATCTTTAACATCATAGAAAAAATTGGGCTAACTTTACTGTTTTCCTATTTTTTAATTCAAAATAGTGTATTTTTTTCCCCAAAAAATTGTGCTTGTAAGACCACTGCGCAAATACAATGTGACATAAAGTATTGCAACGATCTCCATTTTATTCTCTAGGGTGTCTGCGAAAAAAAAAATATATATAATGTTTGGGGGTTCTAATTAATTCTCTAGCAAAAAAAATTATTTTAACTTGTAAACAACAAGTGTCAGAAATAGGCTTGGTCCTTAAAACGGAGTTCCACTAATTTTTTAGTTTATTAAAAGTCAGCAGCTACAAAAAGTGTAGCTGCTGACTTTTAATAAACAGTAACTTACCTGTCTCGCGGTCCAGCGATGGCTGCGCCCGGAGCCTTGCTCGTCTCCTCCTCCCCGCGGCGCCATCATTGCAAGTGTGGGCACCGGCTGTGGCTTCATGGCCTAGCACGCACTGTGCATGTGCGAATCGCACTGCACGCTCCTAGTGGCCAGGCAATCTTCTGGGACCTGTGACGTGTCCCAGAAGATTGCCAGGAGTGAGGGTCCGGCTAGGGGTAGAGGAGGAGTCGCCTAGGCAGCCCAGAAATGGAAGGAGGAAGAGGGACATGAAGTCCCTCTGAAAACCGGGTGCACACTCCCCCCCCAAAAAAAATTACATGCCCAATGTGGTATATAAGGGGGCGAGGAGTGCTTAAAGTGGAAGTTCCATTTTTGGGTGGAACTCTGCTTTAAGTGGTTAACAATAGCTAAGTGTGAGCAAAAATTTGTTGTCCAATTGTTAGACAGGCAACATTTCATTTACGCAATGGCAGTTGATATTTAAATATTTAATCAAGAACAGTTAAGATGTCTAGGCACATTGCTTCTGTAAAGTATTACAGAGACTAGTCACAAGAAGAAATATACAGGTGCCTTGAAATAAATGTTAATGTTAATATATTTTTTCTGTGTGTGACATTATGGTCATGTATATAATCTGCAGTACCTTTTATTTCTGTGTGTGTAATTGATAATTATGCAAGGAAAGGAATAAAATAGGTATTGTACCTTTTCTATGCACCTGGCAGTTTCATGAAAGCACATCAAATAAAATGATAAAGAGAAATGTTGTCACTGAAAAAGGATATTATTTATATTTACTACATTTCTGCTTGCAATTAATTACAAAAAATATTTGACACTGACATTTTATTGTAAGTAGATCAATCTGCACCACAGAACGCTCCTTAACTCTTTAAAGAGGTTGTAAAGTCCTTAAGAAAACAAAGAAAAAAAAACCTGTAAGACAAAGGCAAAATGAGCTAGTATGGATCGTATACTAGCTCATTATGAAATATATACTTTAAAACAAAGTTTTCCAGCGGCGCCCGCACACCACTGAGACGGCTCCCTGGAGTTTCTTATGGGTTGATGATGTCACTATTGCGCATGAACGCAGGAGCCGCCAGTCACAGCACAGGGTTTGGAATGAATGGCACCCATGGCCATTCCTACAGAGCACATGCCACAGTGATGTCACTGGCTGCATGTAATGTAAATATCGTCTAAATGGTACATGTTTAGGACATATTTACACTCAGGGCCGCCTCTACCACTAGGCGGAGTAGGCCGCCGCCTAGGGCACCCTTCCACCTAGGGCGCAGTCACGGCCTCTGTCCCAGTAGGCATGCGTGAGCTCGGCTCTCCTGGCTGCTCGCCCCCTCTCAGTCCCGGGCAGCTGGCCCGAGAACACATCCGATGCGTGCCGCCAATCCCCTGATGTGTCTCGCTGAGCGCTCCGCTGTTACATCTGCTCACACAGTATATCTCACAGCGCCACTCCTGGGACTCCTTTGATGAAGAGGTAGGAGGAGGAGGGATCTTCAGATCTACTTCAAGCTGTGTGTGTGTGGGGGGGGGGGGGACAGTGGAGTGTGATTAGTGCAGGAATTAGGTGTCAGTGTATGTGTTAGGAAGGTCAGTACAATAGTCAGGTAGGTCAGTGTATGTGTTAGGTAGGTCAGTACAATGGTCAGGTAGGTTAGTGTATGTGTTAGGTAGGTCAGTGCAATGGTCAAGTAGGTCAGTGTAATGGTCAGATAGGTCAGTGCAATGGTCAGGTAGGCCACTGTATGTGTTAGGTAGATCAGTGTATATGTTAGGTAGGTCAGTCCAATGGTCAGGTAGGTCAGTGTATGTGTTAGGTAGGTCAGTGAAATAGTCAGGTAGGTCAATGCAATGGTCAGATAGGTCAGTGAAATGGTCAGGTAGGTCAGTGTATGTGTTAGGTAGGTCAGTGCAATGGTCAGATAGGTCAGTGAAATGGTCAGGTAGGTCAGTGTAATGGTCAGGTAGGTCAGTGAGGTCAGTGCAATGGTCAGGTAGGTCAGTGTAAGGGTCAGGTAATCCACACGTGTTACACGGGCAGGGCAAAGGGGGTTGAGTCGGGCAGAGCAAAGGGGGCGCCAAAATGACATTTCACCTAGGGTGTCAGAAATCCTTGCACCGGCCCTGTTTACACTACCTATAGGTAAATGTCTGCAGAGGAAGTTTACTTCCTCTTTAACCGCTTGCCGCCCGCCCACAGTAGTTGAGCTGTGAGCGGGCAGCAGCTCCAGGTCGGCCAACATCCCTGTGAGTTGTTGCCTTTCTTCCTGGTGGTGCATGCATGTGTCCCCTGCTGACCCATGCTGTGATTGGACCCAGCATGAGTTTGGCAGCTGATTTCAGCCAATGATTTTGGTTGAAGTCCGTTCATTGGCTGTGGCCAATCACACACAGAGATCTGTGTTTACAAAAACACAGAACTCTGTTTAGTGTGAACAGCCATCATGCTGTTTTTTTCTCTCAAAATAACAGACAGGTAGTAAAGTAAAAGCAGCACACATTACATATTGTTAGGCACACAGTTAATCTTTTGATTGGCCCTAGATGTTAACCCCTTCCCAGCCAGTGTCACTTGTACAGTGACAATGTACAGTATTATCACTGATCACTGTATTAGTGTCATATTTGATGTCAATGTCAGTTGAGGTACCTCTGAGCCAGCGCCAGCTAGCGCCACATTGTCCACCACACTATCGCAGTCCCACTATAAGTCACTGATCACCACCATTACCAGTATAATGTCATAGCTTTGAAAAATCTAGTAAATATATAATAGTTTGTAGATGCTATAGCTTTTGCACAAACAAATTAATATACACTTATTGTATTTTATTTTTACCAAAGACATGTAGCAGAATACATTTTGGCCTAAATTTAAGAGGAAAAAAATGATTTTTTAATATTCTTTTATTGAACTTGTTCTATAACAGAAAGTAGAAAATATTGTTTTTTTTTCAACATTTTTGTTTAATATCACAAAAAAAAAAAAAAAAAACAGTGGTGATCAAATACCCCCAAAAGAAAGCTCTATTTATGTGAAAAAAATGATAACATTTTCATTTGTGTACAGTACAGCACTTGCCCGTTAAAGTAGTGCAGTGCCCATTCAAGCCAAGTACGGACGAAAAAAAGAAAGCTCTCTATCATGTAAAACCTTCCAATTTATTGATAAAATATACAACCCTACACTTACATATACATGTGTCGCCTCAACACTAGAATACAGGCAGTTTCTCTTTAAAAAGCCAAGCCGGATCAAGCTGCAATAGCCTGGCTGTGTGTTATCGGACCTTGGCATGCATGATGACGTTGTGTCAAAACAAGTCCCTTCCTATGCATTTTGCCTACCGACGGCTTCAAGAGGATTCCACACGGATTTATAGATTGTGGGAGATATGCATTTTATATGAAGTTTACAACTTTGGCACATGACACTTTATTTATTATTGAAATTAAGTGTTGGCATTTAAAATATTTTTTGCATGTGCACATGGGATATTAGAAGATTTGATTGATGCACTGAACATTTTCATGTATTTGTTCATCTATTTAGCACTCTTTGTATATCATGCACACGATACTTTATATTTGTTTGTGAATTTCATGGTTTTTATTTATTTATGAATTATATGACATGTGTTATACTAGTTATGGATTAGTTCTCTATAATGAATTGACACAACATGGACTTTTGATTAATTAGTATTTATTTTATTTTATTTACTTTGGTGACAGTGCTGTCTTTTTTGTATATTTGTTTACTGATATTTTATTCAGTGCATGGCTGGAGTTTATACAAACTGATGTGATAGTCAATCAACAGACCCATAGATATCATGGATTCATGGTACACATAGGGCTGGTTTTGTACTAATGGTTGTGATATTCAGTCAACGGAGCCATTGATGTCATGGTATATATAGGAAAATTAGCAATTGTTAAAGGAATATATAGTTTTCTATATAATTTCTTTACTTTTCTTTACAAACATTTATATTTACTTTAGGTCAGGTAACTGAAATACTGTATTGTATATGAATATTCCATATATACAATCTTCTGTCAGCAGGTTGGAATGTAGGCTTCTTTTAACTTGCTAATCAACCTACTCTTAAGTAGTGTTGAGCGAACACCTGGATGTTCGGGTTCAGCGGGTTCGGCCGAACTTTCCGGAAACGTTCGGGTTCGGTACCGAACGTTATCCGAACTTTACCCCAGACCCCGAACCCCATTGAATTCAATTGGGACCCAAACTTTTCGGCACAAAAATGACTGTATAAAAATCCTGGAAAGTGCTAGAGGGCTGCAAAAGGAAGAAGAATGTGAGATGTTATTAGATCTGTCCCTTAAGATCTGCAATCTGTCCCTTAAGATCCTTCTGTAATGCAGGATGAAAGATTGTTCTGTAATCAGATCATTCTGTAATGCAAGATGAAAAATCGTTCTGTAATCAGATCGTTCTATAATGCAAGATGAAAAATCGTTCTGTAATCAGATCGTTCTGTAATGCAGGATGAGAGATTGTTCTGTAATCAGATTGTTCTGTAATGCAGGATGAGATGTTATAGATCTACAATCTGTCCCTCAAAGCAGTAGTAGTAATCTCTACCTAGTTATTATCACTGCAATCTGTCCCTCACAATCTGTCCCTCACAGCACCAGCAGCATCCTCTCCCTACACTAACCTAAGAGCACTAAGAGCATGTGACATGCAGCACTGTGACTCCAGCCTCATATAGAGGCTGGGTCACATGATGCACTGGCCAATCATTAGTAGGCATGGCTGTGTTGGCTTCTAGGGAAAACCAGTGAAACGCTTGTTGATTGGCTGCCCTGCAGCTATTCAACATGCGTGATTAAATACCAGAACCCAGAACCCGAACGTTTTCTCAAACGTTCGGGTTCAGATTCGGGACACGGACACCCGAAAGTTCGGTACGAACCCGAACGTTACATATCGGGTTCGCTCAACTCTACTCTTAATTGCTTTGTTGATGAGACCCTGTCCTTAGAAGAGCTCAATAGCTTGAAGCAAAACTCCAGCCAGAAACAATAAGATAAAAATGGATAGCCCATTAACAGAAAAAGCATGCAAAACCAGATAACCAGATTTCTTTTCTCAGTATTTGGCTTCAATTCAAAATTTCCTCTGCAGAACTTTTTTTCTACTGCTAGATGTCCTCAGTCGAATGGCTAGCATCCTTCTACCCTAGCCTCAGCATTTGATTGAATTTTAAAATAAGCAGCAACCCAGTGATAAGCTCATCACTCTGTCACTCTGATCTTTCCTCCTATCAGCATTCTCATTGTCAGCACATGAACTGATTGGTTACTTGGCTGCTACTTGCTCTCACTCTGGTTCTGCTATACAAAGACTGCAAGAGGCTGATACCAGGTCAGATTTAGGTACACTGCCCGCATTTAAAAATGTATCTAAAGAGAATGTTACCCCAACATTCTTGATATGTGTCTGCTGTACCATCTACTTAAATCTATTAAATCTATAAAAATATATTCTGTTTTCTTTGCATTGCTTCTTTCTTTCTCTGTGTGAAATACATGGTGATCCAGTCAGTGCCCCTTCTGACAGTGCTAGGAGAAAAGCCTGTCTGTCCTCCAATGATTAGACTTGTGCTGACTCGCCCATACACACACACTCACACACACACAGTCATTCACTGGGAGGATCAGTGTCTTTTTGTTTCTCCACCCCCAACTCTCCAAGCCCCTTATGCAGCTGAGAACAGAGATCATGTCTGCATTGGGTACCACCACTTAGAGAATGCCCTGCTATGAGTGCTGGTGATATGCAGAGCGGCAGCAGTGTACTGGGTATTAAAACAATCTCTGCGTCCCAGCATTAAAATAAGCCATATGTCACTCTGTTAGCATCAAGTTGGTTTGTGTGGGACACTTTATAGCTAAATCATCAGAGCTGCTGCATTCTTCCTATGCTACCCAGAAGAGACTGCTGGGTATCAGAGGGAGAGTAGTTCTGGCTCCACTGTGTCCCCCCACCCCCTGTCAGGATTATAAAAGCTCAGTGGGCAAGATCCCTGCATCGCTCATCGTTTGTGTTGATGTGGGGATCTGTCAGTATTTTTTCCTTCAACCTGCTGGCTAAACAAACGAAAAAAAATGAATGTGTATACCCTTCTTTAGACTCTTGTCTGTGGCGTGGTAATTAAAGTATATTATGAGGGTTCAAGAATTGTGGCATATGTTTGCTGCCTATATGAGGAATAGACTTTATTTAACTATGCCACTTTTGGGCCCTCCCACTGTTAGCATAATTTGGCCATATTCACAAAAGCACCAAACAGGTACATATGTGACTAGCAGTGATAAAAAGTGAAAAGAAGTTCAAAAAAGTCCACAAAATATCAAATATAGTCCTTTCAGCGGAACCAAACAAGCCCATGCATAGAATCCTCATGAAAGGATGAAGCAAGTGAAGGCAAATCTAGTGTAATGGTATACAATAACATCAACTAGTGTATCTTGAAGTGAAGAAAAGCGATCCAATGAAGTGCTCCAAGATCAGCCACCACGCCCCAGTGTAATGGACACTCCCCAGAAAGGATTGCTGCCATTACAGCAGCAAAAACACATTCAGTAGGTATCGCTCATCCAGTAAAATGGGCTGTCCAGTGACACTCCTCAACAGGATAAGGCTAAGATAAATAAAGCTCACCAAGAGCCAGATAGTCCTCATAGTGTAGTAGTTTTATTACGGTTGCATCAACATTAAAAGCCAGAATGTAACAAACAATCCTTACATTCAGGGCCACTGCCGACCTGGAATCAGACAGCGGTGTGACATCAGCTCTAGAATCTCTCTCCAGCGCGTTTCATCCAATCGGGGAGGAGATTCTAATGCTGACGTCACGCTGATGTCCGATTCCAGGTTGGCAGCAGCATTGAATGTAAGGATTGTTTGTTACATCCTGGCTTTTAATGCTGATGCAACAGTAATAAAGCTACTACACTAGGGGGACTTTATCTGGCTCTTGGTGAGTTTTATTTATTTTAGCCTTATCCTGTTGAGGAGTGTCACTGGACAGCCCATTTTACTGAATGAACCAATACCTACTGAATGCGTGTTTGCTGCTGTAATGGCAGCAATCCTTTCTGGTGAGTGTCCATTCCACCAGGGTGTAGTGGCTGATCTTGGAGCACTTCATTGGATCGCTTTTCTTCATTTCAAGATACACTAGTTGATATTATTGTACACTATTACACTGGCTTTGCCTTCACGTGCTTTATGCTTTTATGAGGATTCTATGCATGAAAAAATGCATTAGCTTTTTTTGGTTCTGCTAAAAGGACTATATTTAATATTTTGTGGACTTTATTTCTTTTCACTTTTTATCACAGCTTGTCACATATGTAACTGTTTGCGCTATACATTTTGTGAATATTGTATATAAATTGGGTATATTACTAATCTTTGCCAACGGTTACTTCATCACAGCACAGAGATATATATTTTTATAATTTGGCCATACTCTCTTCCAGGGGAAGGAGGGATTTCCTAACAAAAAAGCACTGAATATTATAGGAAATAATTTTGACGTGTGGGTGGCATGTACAAATGTATATGGCCTGTTAAGCTATAAATCATTTTTAACATGGTACCTATTTAAGATTTGGGGTATTGTAGATTTTTACTTTCACATTTCAGTTATGAGATTAGATACGGTATATTTTTTATCTATTCACTTGAAATGGTCTAATTTATTATATTCAGTTAAAAATCTGCAGAATATATTGTTATTGTGTGCAAGTCAAATACATTTTTACTGAAAGTACAGATTTCATAGACAAGCACTTAGTACTGTACAACATGCAAGATTGTGACAACAACAGTTTTTTTTTCTATATATCCCTTTATTTCAGAAAATGCAGTATATTGCTTGGGGAATGTATTACATTCGCCTGTTAATAATAAAAATTTTAGCATGTGTTTAAAAATTGACATGTAACAAGATCTGGATATTAAATTTACTCCTCAGACTAGATCCAAAATATTTATATTATCGATCCATTCTTCTATATATAATCGATACCAGAGATCTAGTTAGAAATTGCTCTCTCGCTGGTATCGTACCCCTAAATTATTACACTCTATTTACCCGCTTGTTTCATATTCCTGTTGGCGATGCAACAAACCACAGGCAGACTTATTACATATTTTCTGGACTTGTCTCTATCTTCGTAATTTTTGGACTCAGATATACACCGTTACCCAAAAGTTCACAGATCATCCAATTCCTAAAGACCCACGTTTCTTCCTTTTACACCATAATGACATCTCTCTTAAAACATACAAAAATGTTATCATTATTCCTATGGTTAATGCGGCCTGATTCTGTATTCCAGTTCTTTGGAAATCCTCTTCCCCTCCCACTACGCAGCAATGGTTATGTAAAATTCATTATATAGAACATATGGAGAACCTTACCAGTTTTCTTAAAGGTACAACCATTAAATGTAGCAATATATGGTCCCTCTGGAAAGACTTCTCCCATTTTGAAGAGTTCATTCATATCCTTTTTTATGGGGAGCCAGTAAGGTAGATTTTGTTTACATCATTCAGCACCTATATAATATCTTTATATCTATGGACTAAAATGAATTATTAAAACCATTGCCATAAATATTCTTCCCAATTGGATCAGGGGTGATACTCTACCTCATCTATCCTCCACCTCATCACTATGCTACCTGATATTTTATTTTATTTACATTTTATTTAATTGTTTTACCTTTTTAAAAAATTATTTATTACTTATTATTCTCCTTGATAATACAGTCTATTACCTCATCATTCAATGTGTTATCTCATGTCATGCAATATATATTTTTAACACTGCATTTACTCATATTTTGTTGTCCATTTTTTTTTCTTTTTTGTATTCAATATTCGTTTATATATTACTGATGTTTGTAGTGAGTGCTTTTCATATGTTTTCCTTGCATTGTAATACTTTAAACTCTTAAATAAAAGAATGCAGAAAAAATAAACATTGACATGCATTGAAAGCATCAATGTAAATATGAGTGTAAGGTTCTGATACAGCTAACAAATGAAATTGACTTGCACAGATAAAATGTGTTGAAATAATTTACTATTATTATATGGGATTGTACTATAATATAATATAACATATAATGTGATACAATAAGAATACTGTATTGCTTTCATTAAGGCATCAACACAATACAGTATTAGTTGGTTTTGTCTTCCTCCCCCCCAGACTGTTTAATTTAGCCCTGTCCAGATGTTATCTCTTCTTTGATTCTGCTGCATATTGCAGGTGAAGAATTATGAGTAAAATGTTGGTGGGTCTCTGCCAGTGACAGGTTCTAAGACAGAAAATCTGTGCTGACCCCTTCTCCCCACTGTTCATTTATCTGCAAGGCGGTATCCTGAGATAGATTCCTGCTCTGTGATTTATTGCGGTAAAACACCACATAGAAATGGGCTTTTGATAAAATTGTTCAAGGATTCTTGCACAATAAATCCTAATCTTTACATGCATGCTACAGAATGTTTTACTTTTTCCAGCTATAAATAATCACTGCCAAATGGCTTAATATATCTGCACAAGCAAGCAGCTTCTGTAGAGCAGCTGCACCGAGTGCATAGGATCATAGTTACTATGAGACACATGCAAGTGCCATGGTATTGAGCAAGATAGCCTTTATTAAAGTCACTGGGGGATATTTACTAAAACCAGTGCACACAGAATCTGGTGCACCTGTGCATAGTAACCAATCAGCTTCTATGTTTTATTGTCAAAGCTTAATTGAACAAGCTGAAGTTAGAAGTTGATTGGTTACTATGCACAGCTGCATCAGATTCTGTGTGCATCAGTTTTAGTAAATCTCCCCAACTGTCTAAAAGAAAAAACAACCCTACTATTAAGTAGTGTCTCTAGCTAAATACAGTATAACCAAAATATGAACATAATAGACACATAGGGGAAAGATTAATGTGCATCCAAGCAACATATACACATCCAAAAATGTCAGGCAAATGGTTCACACAAAATGGTAGTTACAGTCTCTCATAAGAATGAGGGCAAAAGCCTTTGCATTGTCCATTATAATTATGACTCCCTACTACTTAAATTCATAAAGTCAATATTATTATCCCTCCTCAGGTTCATTCCATGAACATTCACCTTCAAGAATTCTGTACTCATTTATGAGACTTGAGAATTCTTCCATCCAATTACTTTTTCTTCTTCCTCAAAAAGAGCTGTTGGAAGCACACTGTTAGATTCAAACTGGTGGTAATAGTCATTCAAACTTTGCTTTAGGCCTTAAAATGGCATTGCGGCTCTCTCTCTGCATTCCAAGGGAACTTTCACAGGAGTCTCTTTCAACCTTCAGCCTTGAAAGAGTGGAGTTGTATCTTCAGTGATGAGATGATAGTAATATGGTTCTTAAGTTTAATACCTTGTCAGCTCATCAGATGTTGACAGTGGAGGAAAATCTGAAAATTCATAGCCCAATGTAGCTCTTGACAAAGACCAGCCCGTCCTTCAGAAACAGAGCCCACACCTATTACTGAGGGTACACAAACAATCCAAAAACACTATGCTGTGACAGGTTATGTATACTGTACCTGTGTATATATTTATGAATGTAGAGACAGTCTTTCAGGCAAGGATAATTATATTATATAATTATAATGAAGACCTTAAACTTTATGAGATATATCGTTTACCATGTTAGATCTCCTATATTAGTTAAAGATACATTTTAGTCCTTCTGTCCAAAACACTCTTCCTCAATGATCCAATAATCAGCCTACTGCATGTCATGATCTTATTTCCCATATAAGCAGTAAGGAACTTCTCTGATGGTAATTTCCTCCCTTCACAGTCATATACAAAGGTGTGTCACATATATTTATTCTTATGATTCCTAAAATAAACTTTTTATGGTAGTATGCTAACTAGTATTGGGTGAACAGTTCGAGCCAAGCTTTTTTTTTATATAGTTTTTACATTTCTGGCAGCGTCAGTCCTTAATTTAAAGCGCACCAAACACCACTTTTCATTCAAAAAAGTGCATCCAATCACACATTTCCCTGTTTCTAATAAATTTGGGTAATAAGCCCCTCATCATTTCTGGGAGGCCAAGAAGGAGAGGCAGACATTCCCATGCCACTATGAGGGGGCTGAGCAGTGTTTGTGTCAACAGGCAAAGGCAGGATATGTTTGTCTCTATTTAGTGATGTTGCCAGTGCTATCCAGCCAAAGCATGCAGAGGAGGTGGTGGACTGGCTTACTAAACCATCCTCCTCCTCCTCATCCTCTATGACCCAAGCTGACACTAGTGTGTAGTCCACCGCAGCTGTCGGAGCGGCTTACTCTGCCTCCTTGTCCACAGCTACTCCCTCCTGCCATAGCCCCAGCATCATGCATGGAGGAGTCAGCTAAATTATTTGAACACGGCGTGAGTCACTTTCTTCTTGAGGATGCACAGACATTACTTGATTGTGATGTTGGTTCTGAGGTTGAGGAAGGGAGTAACATGAGCCTACAGAGAGGGGAGAACACAACAGATTGGCAGTCATGTTCCCCCATGAACTTGGGCCTGAGTGTACTATAATTTAGGCTCTTCACATAAGGCTTGCTCACTGTGGTGCAAAAATTTGTTATTTATATATATTCATCCAAAGTCTGCCAAAGAGACACCACAATTTATCCAAAAAAACTCTAATCTTGTTCTGAGTTCACTAAATTGTGGCCTCATTATACAGACTGGCTCCCCAAGCCCTTGTTGACAAAATAAAGATAGCTTGCAGGGAACATCAATTTTAAATGCCATTTTTTTCTTTCTTTCTTTTTCTTTTTTTCTGTCAGTTTTGCTACAGTAGGTTCTATACATGGTACAGATGAGCCACTTTACAGACAGACTAAGAGGACCCCCCCCCCCCCAAACACAATATTTAAAGGAATTTTTCATTTTAATTGTTTCACAGTAAGCATCATTAAAATCACTACTCCTTTAAAAACAATCTTTTTTAAAAAAATATTTTGCATTGGTACATGTCCTCCAGGGCAGTAGTAAGGCCCCCATACCCTTTTTATGGCAAATCCAATGATAGGGTATCAGTATTTTTGGATTTCAGCAAAAAAGGTTCCTACAGCAGGATACTGTTAGTTTACAAAGAATAGCTTTAATTAATAGAAGGGTTAAATTTCAGGTTCATGTTGAGTTAGTTGCTAAAGGATACCCTAAATGGACCCCCACATGTGCTTATTATTTTTTAAAAGCATACATCTAACTCTAATGCTTTCCCTGAGACTGTGATTAGAAACTGTGCAGCCCAAACTCTATTAATTTCAATGGAGACCCTAGGCAGTTCACCAACCTGTTGACAGGCCCTCCGTGGTCTACAGATGATTAGTAGGCCAAGGTGCACCAGTCATCTAGAAAGAAAAGCTGTGTGGCACCAGGCAAGCTGTATTGCAAAAAACTTTGCAGTGAACTATTGCAGGGTATGGGGCCCTCTGAAGATAAGGGCAATGTAAGTAACGTTATCCCTAGTTTGCACAATTAGTGTTGGGGTAGTTAGAATTTTGTGTAGCCCTGGTCAGCACCGTAGCTTAAGTGCCAGATCATCATCTATTGAACATTCCTTCACTGTCAAACATAATGAGGCAACAGCTGCCCCACAAATTGCTGGTAGAAGTGATCAGTGTGGAACTTCAGGAAAATAAAAACTATACTGTATGGTCAAATGTTTGTGGAAACCTGACCATTAGGGATGGGCGAACAGTTCGACCTGAGCATGAGTTCACCCAACACCTGAATTTGCAGGGTGTTCGCCCCGATGTGCAGTGCTGCACAGTGTATTTTGCACCCTGATTGGGCAAAGCCTTGCCCAATAAGGGTGCAGTGTATGCTGGTTGTTAAGGAGTGGGGCCAGGAAGACGCCCGCAGTGTCCTTAACAACCGATGAGTCATCAGCTGTCAATGGGCTTCCCTGCTGACAGCTGAATAAAAAAAAAGTGCCAGTAAACAAAATAAAGAAAAAAAACGTCCAGGATCTCCGGGTCTGGTATTGATTTTAAGGGGAACCCCACGCCAAAACTAAAAAAAAAACGGCATGGGGTCCCCCCAAAATCCATACCAGACCCTGATCCGAGCATGCAGTCAGGAAGGCCATGAAAGGGGGAGGATGAGTGAGCGCCCCCTCCCGAACCATACAAGGTCACATGCCCTCAACATGGGGGGGTTGGGGCTTTGGGGCAGGGGGGCTCTGCCCCCCCTGCCCCAAATCACCTTGTTACCATGTTGATGGGGACAAGGGCCTCTTCCCGACAACCCTGGGCTGTGGTTGTCGAGGTATCAGAATCGGGAAGCCCCCTTTAACAAGGGGGCCCCCAGATCTTGCCCCCCCATGTGAATGGATATCGGGTACATTGTAACCCTACCCATTCACCAAAGAAAATGTCAAAAAGTAATAACCACAAGAAATAGTTTTTGACAATTTATTAAATAATTTTTTTATTATTATTTTATTAAAAAAAAAAAAAAAAATAGTGTCCCTCAATGTAAATCCATCATCAATCATGGCGCCCGCCAGACCCGAAAACTAGAAAAAAATAAAAACACTCCACCCCCTGGGAGGCTACCTACCGTATGCCCACTCTGCGTTTTGACAGTTCTTATATAGGCAAGGGGGGGGGCATCCGGCTACGTCACCCAGTGGCATCACCCCCTTCTGATGTTATGTGACATCACGTGACATCAGAAGGGGGCGGTGCCGTCTGCACTAAGATACAAGTCAGATTTTGGGCATCCGCTGCAACACAAATGTCATTTTTTGTGAGATACTCCCAGAGAAAATCACATTTAAAGGGATACAGACCCTGCAATTTTCCTCATCATGTGCAGCAGCTGACTGATAATTATAAACCCACTCTCATACAGATTCACTTTGCACATGGACACAGACAAACAGCTGTTTCTTCAGAATAACAAAAGGAAGGAATCTGCAACAAAGTGTGTTATAATCCTTGTAATGTACATAGATCACCCAGAGGGGAATGTGTTTTTTCTTAACAAAAGTGGAGTTCCTCTTTAACAAATCATGTTCAATATGGATTGTGCACAGAGACATAGCCATGCTGTAACAGAAAAGGGCTTTCTTCAGACCTTTATCACAAGATTGGAAGTGCACATTGTCTAAAATGTCTTTGCATGTTACAGCATTAACTGTATCATTTTCATGAAACACCTGAAAGCAGTGATTTGGTGGAATGCCAACACATCTAATTTTAAGAGAGCAAATTTTCAAAGCCTGAGCGATGCTTTCTAAGACTTAGACTGGGATGGATTATTGTCATCATAGAACACATAACAGAAAAGAGAATGTTTCAAATCGACTATATAGAAACACAATGCAAAATACAATCCCATGGGCAATACGTTTCAAATGCTAAATATAAAACCTATGTAGCTTTTGTGCAAAGTTAAAAAAGATTTAAAGAATAAGCAAAGGGCATTTAACAAATATAAAAATGAAGGAACACTATCACCGATTTAAAGTTACAAGGAATATGTAAAAAGGAATTCAAGGCTGCAAAAATTATTATTATTATACAGGATTTATATAGCGCCAACAGTATGCACAGCACTTTACAACATTAGGGCAGACAGTACAGTTACAATACAATTCAATACAGGGGGAATCAGAGGGCCCTGTTCGTTAGAGGTTGCAATCTAAAAGGGAGGGTCAAGTGATACAAAAGGTAATAACTGTGGGGGGGGGGTGAACTGATGAAGAAAATGAAAGTACAGTTGTTAGGTGAAGGCAGGATAGGCGTTTCTGAAGAGAAATGTTTTCAGAGAATGCCTAAAGGTGGATAGAATTAGAGATAGTCAGACAGATTGGGGTGGTGAATTCCAAGGGATTTAAAGTTATGTACTTAGAAGCTAAAAACATGCATGCATTATATACCCTAGGAGGAGTACATCTGGAGGAGTAAATGGTCTAGAAGGATCTGGATGTTCTGGTAGATCATAGACTTAAAAATAGCATGCAATGCCAAGCTGCAGTTTTTAAAACAAACAAAATGCGTTCTTGTATTAAAAAAAGGTATAGATTCCGGAGAGAGAGAGAGAGAGAGAGACTTAATTTGAACTCTGTACAACTCATTAGTAGCACCTCATCTGGAATATGCAATTCAGTTTTGGGCAACTGTTCACAAAAAGGATATCGGGGAACTGGAGAATGCTGAACTGAATTTATTTTCTCTTGGGAAGAAGTAATTAAGGGAGGACATGATCAACATGTAAACAGAAGTAGTCCATATAGTGAAGTTGGTGTAGAGCTATTCACTTTAAGATCATCACAAAGGACAAGGGGGCACTCTATATGACTGGAGGAAAAGAGATTTAACCTTCACATATGGAAAGGCTTATTCACAGTAAGAGCCGTGAAAATGTGAATAGACTCCATCAAGAACTAGTTCTAGCCAGCTCAGCAGATTACCGTATTTGCCGGCGTATAAGACGACTGGGCGTATAAGACGACCCCATACTTTTCCTGTTAAAATATAGGGTTTGGGTTATACTCACCGTATAAGACTACCCCTCTTCCGCGATCTCAAAACGGCTTGTAAGGAGACTTCTATCATAGAAGTAAATGCAAGTTGCGCTAAGATTGCCCTGAAAATAGTACAGGAACCATTTTTCTAAGTCGGAGCGAAGCGATTCGCTCCTATTAGAACGGTTCCATTGCACAGCATTGAGACGACTTGTCAGGCGACTCAAGTCACCTGACAAGTCGCCTAGATGTGAACGGGCTGTGAAGTATTGTGAAAGAGGATGTTACGCCGAGTAAATAGATACCATACATGACATGGTTGAAAATTGTGCGCACTCGCGGAATGGCGACAAAGCCCGGTATTTAAAAAGTTCCATAGGCGACGCTATAAAATTTTTTAACGGTTACCAGGTTAGAGTTACAGAGGAGGTCTTTTGCTAGAATTATTGCGCACACTCTGGCGATCGCGGCGATACCTCACATGTGTGGTTTGAACACCGTTTTCATATGTGGGCGCGACTTACGTATGCGTTTTCTTTGCTGCGCGAGCTCGCGGGGACGGTGGCGATTTAATTCTTTTTTTTTTTTTTTTAATTTTATTTATTTATTTTTAGCACTGTTCCTTTAAAAAAAAAAAAAAAATCTGATCACTTTTATTGCTATCACAAGGAATGTAAACATCCCTTGTGATAGTAATATATGGTGACAGGTGCTCTTGTTGGAGGGCCAGGAGGTCTAAAAGACCCCCCCATCCCTCCTTTGCACTTCACAGTATTCAGATCGCCAAAAACGGCGATTCTGAATACTGTCATTTTTTAAAATTGGCGCCCTTAGCCGCCGAGTAAACCGGAAGTGATGTCTTGACGTCGCTTCCGGAATTTGCCGAAGGAGACCCGATCGGAGCCGATTACGGCTTTTGTCAGTTCTCCTTCCAGGCGGCGGACGCGCCGCATCATTGCTCCGGTCTCCCGGTGGGACGGGAGGCCGGAGAAGAGCGGCGGAAGGCGGCGGGAGGGGGGGTTGTCCCCTCCCGCCCCCTGGGGTAACGACCGAGCGGCTCCCGAGCCGGATCGGTCATTACCCCTGGATAGCCGACCGCCAGCTCTAAAAAATGATACCGGGATATAGCCTGCAGGTGCAGGCTATGTCCCGGGAGAGCCGATCAAACCCGACCGCCACCTATTTACGGCGCTGGTCGGGAATACCGGCCCTAATCCCCAGCGTATAAGACGACCCCCGACTTTTGAGAAGAGTTTCAGGGGTTAAAATGTCGTCTTATACGCCTGCAAATACGGTATTTAAAAAAAGAGCTGATTCCTAAATGAACATAAGTGAATATTAACAATTATAGCTAATAACAACAGGGACTGTTCATTCAAATGTAACCAATTGCTTTCTGGGGGATTGGGAAGGAATTTATTTTTTTCCCCCTAGAACAAATTGCACATTGCTTTATAGGGCCCTCTGGATTAACTGTGGGCATAGAAATCTGTTTATGATGGATTTTTATTTATATACTCTATTTATTAGTTTTTGTTTTTTTTTCTATTAGTAGTGACGGTAAAACCCAATTTTTTTTTGTATTTTTGCATACTGTCTTTAGAGCAGTGCAGTGTCACCACAATGACACTGTACTACTCTAGGGGAGGGGGGGAGGGGTAATCAGGGATTTTTTTTCTTTACACTTTGATTGCTTATTACAGTGATGATTAAGCGGTGATAAGCAATCAGTGACACTGTTCAAAGGTTTCATGCAATGAAATTCACTCATTCATGAAACCTTTGGTTACTACTGTGATGCTGTGATTGGGCACAGCTATCACATGGTACAGGGATGCTGTGATTGGCCATGGTACCATGAGATCGCTGTGACCAATCACAGAAATCATACAGTAGTACAGAAGGCATCATGAATGACAGCCTTCTATTTACTGTGATTGCTGTGATTGGTCACAGCGATCACATGATACCAGGGCCAATCACAGAAGCCCGGTACCACTATTGATAATCTAGAGACCTTGAATGAGCGGCCAATACGGGAGGACATACGGATATGTCCACCTGCATCAGCGCTGCTCCCATCAGGCCACTTATATACAGTGGCAGAGGCACACAGGCAGTTAAAGAGAATTTCATTGTTATGGACAATCAAGCAATTGGTATTTTTCTTATGCTGCAGTAAACAGATTTATGAATTTATAATGACTAGGCATGTGCGATTCATTTCGTTCCAAATTAGTTTTTTAACAAAATTTTCAAAATTCGGCAATTCAGATGAATCCGAGTTTCCAAATTTCCAATTTCAGAATTTTTCAGAATTTTTCAGAATTTTCATTTTTTCAAAATCGAAAATTCGGTAATCCGAATACCAGCAAATCCGAAAATCCGAATACCGCAAATTCAGAAATTCGGTAATTGGAAAAGCCGAAAATCCGAAATTTGAAAATTCGGAAATCCGAAAATGCGAAAATAAGAAAGAACATTTGAAATAATAACTAACTAATAAATAACTATTCAATTATATGTATTGGAATTTCATTGAAGATATGGCTGTTAGTGATAAATTTCATATTTAAATTCACTAACAGCCAAATTTGAAAGGAAATTCCAATACCTATAATTTAATAGTTATTTATTAGTTAGTTATTATTTCAAATATTCTCTTTTATTTCCGAATTTCTGAATTTCAGAAATTCGGAAATTCTAAAATAAGAAAGAACATTTGAAATAATAACTAACTAATAAATAACTATTAAATTATAGTTATTGGAATTTCCTTGAAATATGTCTGTTAGTGATAAATTTCATATTTAAGTTCACTAACAGCCATATTTTCAAGGAAATTCCAAGACCTATAATTTAATAGTTATTTGTTAGTTAGCTATTTCAAATGTTCTTTCTTATTTTCTCATTTCCAAATTTCAGATTTTTTGGATTTTCAGATTTTTTTACTTCCGAATTTCCGGATATCAAATTTCGGCATTTTCGAATTGCCGAATTTTGAATCCCGAAATGTCGAATGTCAGAATTTCCGAATTCTGAATTTTTCGAATTCCCAAATTTCTGAAGAAATAAAAAAACGAACAAGACGAAAACTAACACATTTTTCGGCTGTGCACAAGCCTAATAATGACTGCATTTTTTAAGTCATTCTATGTGAATTTCCTACTTATTTTTACCCATACATACTGATAAAAGGGCCGTTTACTCTGTTTTATGAATGCAAGGCTTGCACAGTATTCCCTGTTTGAAAAATGCCAGTGTTAGATCTAGATTCAACATTTTTTTAACGTAATGCTAGTAGTCATTTTAACACCAAAAATCAAAGCAATTTAACATCTGGTTTGTAATGTATCCACTCGGTGGGTGCGGGACTAATGGCAGAGGAACATGGCGCAAGATCTGTTGCTTATTCATATGCAAATACTCCTTACAATGTTGCTGCAATTAAGGGTAGGAAGAAATGTTTTTAGATCAAATACAGAAATCCAGCTTCTCATAAAAAAAGTTACAGAAAAATAGGTTCAAGGTGGCTAATAGTGGTTGGCAGAAGTGACTATACATTATGTCAGTATTCTGTCTCCCTAATTAAGATAATTACAGAGGTAGTTACATTAAGGGGAAAGTAAAAACGGTATAGCAACTTTACAAAATTACTTCAGGTCACTGCCTGGAACTTTCAGCAGCTAGCAGAATTGAATGATTTAAGAGCCTTATCAGAAATTCCCACTAGTGGAGGAGCTATTGCAGTCAGAAAAAATATATTCAAATGTATCCTTTAGAATGGCTTAAGTTTATCCAGGTTTGTTATAACTAGTTTGCATTATTGTTA
>BLSH010260131.1:2504315-2533304 GCA_018402905.1 Glandirana rugosa
AGAGACACATGAAGGGATAATCTTGCCCCTAGACGGAACAAATGTATCCGTCTAGTGGTAAGACGGAGAGACACCTCGCTAGCGCCCACCGGCCGCCTGTAGCCCAGGTGTCATGTCCATGCAACAAAGCACGTTATCTCGACGGGGCGGTGTCATATATACACCACCCGCCAGAAGTTCACCAATTCGAAACTGTTTTTTTTTTGTACCTTCGACTAACTAAAGAAACGTCTCGACGTGGTCTAAAACGTGAGAGGTTAAAATCATTTAGTCGTGATCACAACTCGCTTGGGCCTGACATTGCAAGCCCAGGCATGGAACCCGAACGATTTTTGAAATGTCCGGGTCCGGGTCCGTGCCACGGACACCCTAAAGTTCGGTACGGACCCGAACGTTACAGTCCGGGTTCGCTCAACACTAGTGCTGATTTACTAAAATTGGAGAGTGCAAAATCTGGTGCAGCTCTGCAAAGAAATCAATCAGCTTCCATGTTTTTTTTTTGTCAAAGCTTAACCACTTGAAGACCGCCCACCACATATATACTGTGGCGGGGCAGCTCTATTGCACGAAACAACGTACCTGTACTGTGGACCCGATGTCCGCCGGCCACCCGCGATCGCTCCACAGAGAGGCAGAATGGTGATCTGCCTATGTAAACAAGGCAGATCCCCGTTCTAATAGGGAAGTACACAGAGATCTTCTGTTCCTAGTAATTAGGAACACGGATCTCTGTGTTCTTTCTGTCAGTCCAGTTAGAAAATACTCCCAAGGAACACACTTAACCCTTTGATCTCCTCTGATGTTAACCCCTTCCCTGCCAGTGTAATTTATACAGTGATCAGTGCATTTTTTTAGCATTGATCACTGTATTGGTGTTACTGGTCCCCAAAAAGTGTCACTTAGGGTCAGATTTTGCTGCAATGTCGCAGTCCCGCTAAAAATCGCTGATCGCCGCCATTACCAATAAAAAAACATATTTTGAACAGATGCCCATCATCAGCATTCCTCTCCTACATGTCTCAATGGGAGCAAAACCTCCAATCCCCAATGGAGCTAGAGGACTGGAGTAAGGTTTGGAAAACAGTTGCAAAATGTACTTTTAATACAAATATGCTTGAAGCCGCATATAAGGTTCTTTTCAGGTGGTATTGGTCGCCCATGCTTATCTGGGGAGTCGTGACAGATTCTTTCGTAACTGTGGACAAAGGGGAAATGTTCTGGGGTTCTAGTCCAGGGTTTTCGGGCCAGCTCCAGACCCTCTTCCATATAACAGTCTGCAGGGACGCAAAGTTGGCCCTATTGCATTGCCTGATACCTGGCTTATACGCACCCCAGCAGAAGCTGGCTACTTATCTTTTTACTTCTGCTAAACGGACCATAGCCCAGGCCTGGAAGACCCTGTGCATTGCCTTTCAAGGGGTGAAGTCACATATGACTGCCTTGATGCTCTATGATCAGATGTCTAGCATCGTGAACTACTCACATCCTAAATATTTCAGTCTGGGAACCATGGATTTCCTATGAGTTTTCCTCAATGCAACCGGCTTGTTCGGGCCTTCTCTGACTGCTTCCGATGGCGTATCCAGTCCATTTTTTTCCCATCCTTTTTCTCCTTCCTTCTCTAGACTCTGACTTTTCCTTGCTCCATCCTACTTTCTTTCTGGCTCTTCATATTTTTCAGATGCCATTCGTTGGGGTTGGTCTCAGGAGTTGTGAGTAGGCTGTGGTATATGCCTTTTTCCTTTTTCTTTCCACTTTGCGTTTATTATCCTTCAATATCATTCCAATTGCATAAGGGTTTTTAACTATGATTGTTCTGTTCATATTCCTTTTGGATTCCTCTGTAATACCTGATCATTTTTTAGCACCTAAAAATGCAATGCAATATGGCTACCTGGAGGTGTTCTGTACACAGAATGTGTACAGAACGCCCCCCACAAACATAATTTCCTGCTTGTGTGATTGGCTCACCAATTTTCCCAAAAGTCTGCACTAAGGTACAAGTCAAATTTCAGGCATCCCCTGCAACAAATTTCAGGCATCCCCATGCACCAAAAACACATTTTTGGTGATATACTCCCAATAGGCAATCATGTCTAAAGGGATGCAGACCCAGTCACTTTCCTCGTTAGTGCCCATTAGTGCCTTGCATAGACACAGAGAAACACACAGGGATTTCTTCAGAATAACAAAAGGTAGGACTCTGCAACAAAGTTTGTTAAAACTTTGTAAAATATTTTTTTCTCAACAAAAATGGAGTTACTCTTTAACTGAACAAGCTGAATTTAGAAGCATGGTGTCTACCATGCACAGCTGAACCAGATTTTGCACTCTCCAGTTTTGGTAAATCAAACCCCATAGTGTTCGGGCGGTTTAGGATGGAGAAGAGCCATCCTTTTTTACTTTGATCTGGCCTTCTCTGTACAAGGACAAGAAGATAAATTTTCCTTTGCAAGTGCAAGCAGTAAAAATAATTATTCAGAACTTTTAGATATGGGTGACCAAGTGACTCTCTCGTGTGACAGTGATGATGTATTATGATTGGCCCAGTGCTTTCACATGGAGGAAAGAGTCCATAGCCCTATATAAGCTCAAATGGTCATGATGGTTTTTAGTAGGGACCAAAGTGAGAATAAGTGAGTGTGTGCTGCTGGGGAGGGGAATGGCTAAGTAAAACTTTTATGGTTGAGTTTTTATGGACCAAAAACTGGATCTGCGCCTTTTTATTTTTATTGCAGTGCACCACAATGCACAGAGGGGTTCATTTACTAGACTGTGCACTTTGCAAAGTGCAGTGGCACTCTGCAGGTGCAATTGCTCCAGAGCTTAGTAAATGAGGTAAAGGTTCTCTTTGCAAAGAATATCCAATCATATGCAAGGAAAAAAAAAACAGTATGTTTGCTTGCACATGATTGGATGATGCAAGTGAGCAGGGCTTCTGCTCATTTACTAAGCTCTGGAGCAACTGCACTTTGCAAAGTGCACAGTCTATTTGTCTTTAGTAAATCAATCAATCCTTGCCTTTTTTTTTTGGAGAACCCCATCAGTGAAACTTCAATGGAAGAAGTGGCTGCAAATAATGTAAAACAAATGAACAATTCAACTGGAAAATTGACACTGCTTTATAATGGTTGCAGAAGGTGGACCGAAGGAGAAATATTATAAACTGGTGGAACATTCATACCATCAACACATACACAATACTGAAATATCAAAATATCAATTTTGTGTGGACTGGCCCACCCTGATAGTAATTATTAAATGTATAAAGCTAATAATAAAAAAAAAAATGCTGCAGAAATCTTAACCACCTTCAAACCTGATTAACTAATGTGAGCATAAATATAAAACTGAGCTAGGCATTCACAACTGGAGTAACAACTCCCTTTGTTGTGGCTAATGCAGTATTTTTTTTTTAAGTATGCGTTCTGCTGCTTAGTGAGTCAGCTGCCTTATTGCTGGATTTTCTGCCTTCATAATATAATTTCTGGTTTTGGCACTGAAATCTAATCTACCAGTGCTAAACCGCATTGTGTGGAAACCCACAGTGAATTTCGCAGTTGAATATGGCTAATTCTACATACATGCTGAGGCTCGCACTATAGGGGTGCCTCGGAGACAAAGATGCTTTTATCACCTTATTCAGTAATAATGAGGGGCAGTCATGCTATTTTCCAGCTACTTAGCATGCTAACGTAGAAACATATTATGTTTGGGCTCATTTGAAAAGTCAGCTCCTGTGTGTTTTTCCTCTTGTTTCCACAAAGGCAGCTTACCAGAAATGGAATGTTTTTAAAGTGGACTTTGCTCTACTCTCATAGAGAACATTTAAAAAAATGTATATATATATATATATATATATATATATATATATATCCTACTGAATTCCAGATTGGCTTTACTTGCACTGTGGAATGCTTTGCTTCCCTGTTCACATAGAGTTGAAGGAGGAGCCATATTTGTCTAACAACTCAGCAGGGAGAGTTTTTATATCCTCGCTTTTGCCTTTCCCAGCTTTAAATTTTTCAGAAGTCCTAGTCCATGAGAAGCAAAATCTAAAAAGAGGGCAGAAACTCTTTATTTTACTGCAAGAGAAAATAATCCCAATTACTAAAATCTCATTTAAGCTTTAACACATTGATGTAATTTTAGTTGTTTACAATATTTGCAGTTTTAAAATAATACCCGGTGATCCCACCAGGAAGGTTTTTGTGCAGGTGCTTCCTATTATAATGTGTCACATGCTCCCCCATTATAGTCTATAAGTGGGTGTGCAAGCGCATTATGAAGATGTGCTCCACTGTTGTCACATCAGGAAGCCTACCCTGATCAATGCCATACAGACATGAAGACCAAAAGTGGCTGCAAAGAATTTGCTTGAGATCATCAAAGGTGATATGCAGTAAAGAATGAAAAAAGGTGAAAGCAAGTGCTTTATTTAAAAAAAAAATGGCAATTGTTTATGATATACAGATATTTAGCAAACTGGATGCCATTTTATTTAAGTTTACAACTAGAACAATGATTCATTAAATTCCATGCACAGCTGATTTTTTTATGCATAAAGCTGTGTAAAATATTATATACGGAGAGAGTTGTTGTCATTGATAGCAGAGAACTAAAAAGGCCTTAGGATGGCACAAAACTGAAACTTTGGTTAAAGTGATACTAAACACACTCTGTTTAACTTTCATTCTCCCTTCTTTTTCTATATGGGGATAATGGCACTGTAATTATTTTAATAGAAAAAAGCAACATCTAAGTACCTTTTTCCTAATCAATATACAGCTGTCACATGACCCAGCTCTTTCCCAGCGTGTCTGTAGATAAACATAAGCAGGAGGAGCTTCACAGTCCTCTGCTGCTGGACACATGTTCAAAATTAATAAAAAAAACAGCATTTGGAATAAAAATAAATAATGAATATCAATAACCTGTTTTACATTGTCATACAAATATATATTTGAAATCATATCTTTATTACTGTTTGGCAATAGCATGGTAGGGGTGTCACGGGCTGCCAGCCTGTGTCTTAGAATAAGTTGAGGTGAAGCCACCATCAATCAAGATGTAATATCCCCCCCCCATTGTGTTTAGCTGGTTAGTGGGCATGGAGGAGAGAGTCATTTACCACTGTGTATACGCCCACATATGTGACTCTATAGTCACATGGGCTGCTCAGATGTGATAGGGAGGAAATGCTCAGCATAGAAACTCACTGAAAACTGAGCATGTGCAGAGCTGCCAACATTGCTTTACAAAATCCCCAACTGCATTGGGGACATGGAAAAGGGGGGGGGGGTGGTAGAGAACAGCAGACTCAACCAGTTTTTTTGCAGAATACAGAAAGCTAGTTTCATAGTGAGTATGAACAGCGTGTAATGCAGAATTTATTTATTTTTGTCAACCATAAGTTTTCATTGAAATTTTAAGGTCATTCAATATAAGATAGTGGTAAAGATAGCAGTCATTTGTAGAAAGAGTATACAAATATCCACACAATACAGCATATACAGATAATTGAGACAAGAAAAATCAAAGTATAAGTAAAGTGTGTAGCAAATATAGGGTCCCCTATATGAGACCCCCACCTGCCATCCTGTACGGGATCAGACTATAGACAGGTGTATGCTGTATTATGTGCCCAAAACAGGAAAAAAGAGAGCAAAGAACAGAAGCCAGCATATGAAATATCATTTTTAGGTAAGTTGTCCACAATTGAGACCAGATATAAATCCAGCTAACCTAAATGGATCTCCTGGGTTACATCACCACTAAAGAGCAATTTATAGTCTTCAATATTATATTAAAGTGATACTAACGTCTTGTTTTTTTTTTTCTTTAAAAGCAATAAACCTGTTATACTTATCTTCTCTGTGCAGTGGTTTTGCACAGAGCAGCCTGGATCCTCCTCTTCTCGGGTCCCCCACTGGAGCTCCTGGCCCCTTCCTCCTGTTGAGTGCCCCCACAGCAAGCAGCTTGCTCAATTAAGCAGCTCCACATATCCTGTGGTTCAGCCACGTCCCCTCTCTCTTCTGATTGGCTAACTGACTTTGATTGAGTCTCAGCCAATCAGGAGGGAGAGTGTCGGACGGCTGAGGCACTCGTGCATGTCGCTGAATATAGATGGGGCTCAGGTAGGTATTAGATGGGCTGAGGGGGGTTGCTATACACAGAAGGTTCTTTTATCTTAAATTAATGCATAGAATGCGTTAAGATAAAGAAAAAAAACATCTGCCTTTACAACCACTTTAACTGTAAAGCTAGAAAGCTATGAGGCTAGAGAGACCTGAGGATGATCTAGCCAGTGCTTCCAAACATAGTGAAACCTATCTGCTTTTTATTCTTTATATGCAAGTATCTTTTCATATTGACATTGTGTGTTGATTATAGATATTACCGTGGATAGATCAGGGGATGCGGTCGCCTTCTCATCTTTGGAGACAATGAGCCTGGCGGCATAAAGAGTATGAGCCACTACTGTTCTCTGGGAAAGTAATATAGAATTTATTGATAGTTTTTTTTTATGTGGGTTTAGTGAAACTTTGGGGTTGGTTTACTAAAACTGGAGAGTGCAAAATCTGGTGCAGCTCTGCACAGAATCCAATCAGCTTCCAGGTTTTATTGTGA
Source organism: Glandirana rugosa (assembly GCA_018402905.1). Taxonomy (NCBI): domain Eukaryota; kingdom Metazoa; phylum Chordata; class Amphibia; order Anura; family Ranidae; genus Glandirana; species Glandirana rugosa. The sequence goes on from BLSH010260131.1 coordinate 2,510,946, forward strand.
AAGTTTAATTGAGCAAGCTGAAGTTAGAAGCTGATTGGCTACCATGCACAGCTACAACAGATTCTGAGCAAACCAGTTTTAGTAAATCTCTCCCTTTAAGTGGGGTAATTCTGAATAACAGCATGGATATCCAAACCTTTAAAACTTGCTCTGTCATTTATTTATATAATGCAGACAGAGATAGCAAGCATTGGGGTTGGTTTACTAAAGGGAAATAAACTGTGCACTTTGCAACTGCAGTTACTCTAGAGCTTAGTAGAGCTCTAGGAAGCTCAGCTGACTTCCATCATCTTATCACGTGCAAGCAAAAATATTGCTTTTCTATTTTCCTTGCAAGTGATTGGGTATTCTTTGTAAGGCGAAGCTTTACCTCATTTACTAAGCTCTGGAGCAACTGCTCTTGTAAAGTCTATAGTCTATTTATCCTTAGTAAATCAAGTCTATTGTGAATGCAATATTAAATCCAAAACCAAAAATGTAATATATTCTTTTGAAAAAGAACAATGTTACTGGCAAAAGATCACTAGATGAAAATAGAAGAAAGTCTAAAAAGGGAAATGAATGCAGCCATCACATCTAAGAATTGGTAAGCTGCAATATTTCAACTGCTTGCTTTTGGGTTTAATACCACTTGAAGAAGCATATTTCTACTTTTGCAGATATCACCTACTTTGTATGTGCTGCATGTTCCCACCCACATAGCATATAATAATATTTAAAAATATCTGCTTACATGTTACTTGCTTAAAAATATTACTTAGCTTCCACTTCTATGTAATGTTAAGAAAGGGAATGGGGAGATGATATTCACCACAATCAACCCAGCCTGTACTGTGCTAGCAGATCCCATCATTAGTTTTAAACTAGATTTGTCTGTCCTAAAAGATGATTAAAGATCTCAAGGCTTGGGTGGTACATTGTGGGATTGTATTTAATAAAATGTATTACTTTCACGCTCACTAAATAGATGGAACGTAGGAGATAGTGTGACAGCTATCACAGAAATAGTTATCCGTACTAAAGTGACAGAAGTAAAAAAGGGGGGTTGCTCAGCGCTTGTCACATGCCAACTAAACATGATAAATAAATTAATCTTGATATAAATATGAAAATGCATATAAATCAATTGTGCTTTGGTGTAAATAAAAATTGTGTCTCAAGGCTGGACACCAATCAAATATTTGATACCTGTGCTAGTGCTCTAAATATAAATAAATCACAATTTGTGTCTCAAGGCTGGACACCAATAAACCATAACGTAAGTCCATAAACATATAGATATTAAACAGTGTGTCCAATAAAGTGCATATGTGCCGTCTTATTATTGCTTCAAATTATTGAGAAAAAACCATACGAGAGATATCGGAAATAGAAAGAAAAAAATGAATGAAGAAAAAAGAACAGAGGTACACATTAGAAGACAACATTCCCCTAGTCTTAGACTACAGTAGACAATACAAACAAGTGGAAAAAATTGTATATAAGAGAGCCCCCACATTGAGGGATAAAATTGTAAGGAATGTGATAGATCCTCCTAAGAATGCCGTTACCTTCTTTACAGGTAAGGGCGTTTACCCATGCAGAAGATGTTATGCATGTACCAACACAATGAAACCAAATGAAAGGAGAAGTCAATTCGTGGCCAACAGCACAGGGATAAAATATGACATAAAGGAATTTATCGGATGTAACACTGAAGGAGCAGTATATGTTTTGGAATGTAGTTGCGGACTCCAATATGTAGGTCACACAAAAAGACCATTGAAAGTAAGAATCAAAGAGCATGTCCAGAACATAAGAAAAGGATTCCACAAGCATAGTGCATCAAAACACTTTGACAAAGTACACCATAGAGACCCTAAATGTCTTAAATTTTGGGGAATTGAGCCTCACCAGAAGCCCACTTCTGATGAGACCAACAGAGAGGTTTGAGGACTGTACTGCATATCAGTGTTTCTCAGACAAGCCATCAGAGAACATTACGGGTGATGTTTTCCTGATCTCTTCATAGAACATCAGGTGAAATGATTAGGGAATCTGGAAAACAGTATCTAATATTACTGAGGGTTCATGAGGAAACTGATATGTCTTAGTTAATGTTCCTTAGGTTCACATACTGTATATGCGGTGCAATTTGCATGTAAATTTTCAATGCTATTGTCAAAGGTAGCTGTTCAGTAGTTCAGGTGTGATTCAGATGCAATTCTGATGCGATTGTGAGTAGTAGTACCAATGCAAATTTTGTACTGCTGTGATTTTCAATCTGCCTTCCAGCCACTTCTATGCAAAACCGACTATGAATCACATCCTATGTGAACAGTTATCTCAAATATGCTGTATGAGTTTGGAACGCATCACTCCAAACTCGCATAGGGCCCTGTTTGTAACCAGATCAAAATCACACTGTATAGATGTGAACGTCCTTCAGAGAAAACAACGTATTTCCAGATGACATGTGCATCTATGCCTTTCGGATCGCATCTGATCCACATCAGTGGGAACCAGGACTGTTTACTAATCTTCCCAATTGTGTTCCACTTGAAGTTTTTCTCTCAGCCATACAATAAACTGTTAGTCCACTTGGGCTTGTTTGTCACCTTTATCCATTAATAAATCATTCATCCAGACTGACCTTAGAGTAAAGATTTATAGACATTGGTCTATTTAGTTGCTCTAATTTAATTATGTTTCTTTTTTTTAGGGTCACCTGAGTGTCACCATGGAATAAATAGTAAGCGGTCGATGTAAATACTACATACAGAAATGCTACTGTATAAGAAAATGATGTCTATAATTTTATTTAGCAATTTTTTTCTGCGACATAGTATCTATAAAAATGAATGTAATGTTTTTAGGGTGCTAAAAGCAACAAACCGGAATACCCATCCATGACCCATTTTCAATGCCCTGGCTGAGGGAAGGAGGTTCTCACCCAAGATTTGACAGTATAGTGCCTTGAAAAGGTATTCATTCATATTCATATCCACATTTTGTCATGTTACAACCAAAAATGTAAATGCGTTTTATTGGGATTAGACCAACACAGAATGGCTCATAATTGTGAAGTGGAAGGAACATGATAAATGGTTTTCAAAATATTTTACAAATAAATATATGAAAAGTGTGGCGTGCATTTGTATTCAGCCCCCTTTACTCTGATGCCCCTAACTAAAATCTAGTGGAACCAATTGCCTTCAGAAGTCACCTAATTAGTAAATAGAGCCCATCTGTGTGAAATTTAATCTCAGTATAAATACAGCTGTTCTGTGAAGCCCTCATGGGTTTGTTAGAGAACCTTAGTGAACAAACAGCACCATGAAGGCCAAGGAAGACACCAGACAGGACAAGGAAAGCCATTGTTGAAAGAAAATCATAAGAAGTCCTGTTTGCAAATTGGGAAAAGCCATGTGGGGGACGCACCAGAACATGCGAACAGGCAAAAAATGTGTGCGAACATTCGAACACCGTAAAAGTCCATGGGACCCGAACATGAAAAATGAAAAGTGCTCATTTTAAAGGTTTATATGCAAGTCATTGCCATAAAAACTGTATGGGGACCCGGGTCCTGCCCTAGGGGACATACATCAATTCAATAAAAAGTTTTTGAATCAAATGTTTTTTCAGGAGCAGTGATTTTAATACTTAAAGTGAAACAATAACAATGAAATACTCCTTTAAATAATGTGCCTGGGAGGGTTCCTTAGTCTGCATGTAAAAGGGCACACCTCTGTGATATTTAGAACATAGCCAGAGCAAAATGACATTTGTGAAGGAAAAATTGTCATTTATTATCGCGACTGTAATGTATTGCAATATACAGAAAAATTACTGAAAAATGTGTGTGGGGTCCACCCCCCTCAACCCATACCAGGCCCGCACCAAAATTAAAAAAAAAATTGAAGTGGGGTCCCCCCTAAAATCCAAACCAGACCCTTATCCGAGCATGTAGCCTGGCCGGCCAGGATGGGGGGGGGGCTCCTGAACCATACCAGGCTACATGCCCTCAACATGGAGAGTATGGGTGCTTTGGGGCAGGCGGGGGCTCTGCGCCCCCCACCCCAAAGCACCTTGCCCCATGTTGATGGGGACAAGAGCCTCTTCCCCACAACCCTGGGCTGTGGTTGTGGGGGTTTGCGGGCAGGGGGCTTATCGGAATCTGGAAGCCCCTTTAATAAGGGGGCCCCCAGATCTTGACCCCCCCATGTGAATTAGTATCAGGTACATCGTACCCCTACCAATTCACATAAGGTGTCAAAAAAGAAAAAAAAAGAGAGGAGACCATTAGGGACAAGTCCTTTGTTAAAAAATAATGGTTCGAGGGTCCCCGGTAGAGCAGACAGGGAGCCCAGGAGCTCAGGGGGGCACGAGGGCTGGACAGGATCCCTGGTGGTGGTATAGATGGTCCAGTGAGGCTCGTGCAGATGGTCGTACAGGCCGGGTCGGTAACAGGCGGGCAATGCGGTACAAAGGGTTCAGGCAGAAGGGTTGTCAGATGCAGGCAGGGTCGTCAACAGGCTGGCAGCGAAGTACAAGGGATCAGGCAGAAGAGTGGTCGTAGGCAAGCTGGGGGTCGGTGCAGGCAGAAATCAACAAGGTCAAGGTAAAGTCGCAGGATCAGGTAAACAGGAAATCAGATTGCTCAGGAACACTCACGCGCTGTAGAACGGACAGCACTTGATGCAGGAAGCACACTGTTTAAATAGGGCTGCCCGGCCCCGCCTAATCCAGGAGCACGAGGAAACAACAATCAAATGCAAACAAACCCTCAGCACAGTATTCTAACATTGCCCCCCCAAAGGGGCAGCCTCCGGATGCCCAAACGGACACTTCTTTCTTGGAGGTTCCTTTTGAAGGCTTGAATAAGCTCCTCCGCATGAACATTTGCTTCTGGCTCCCAGGAATTTTCCTCAGGGCCGTAACCCTTCCATTTAACGAGATACTGGGTGGAACCACCTCTTTTCCGGCAGTCCATGATGGCCTCTACCTCGTACTCCTCCTCTCCATTTACCAACACTGGTTCAGGCGGGTCCGAACTTCGTCCCGGAAAGGGATCTGGAGCCGCTGGTTTCAACAGGGAACAGTGGAAAACTGGGTGGATGCGTAATGAAGAGTGTAAGTCAAGTTCAAACGCCACCCTGTTAATTTTCCTCTTAATGGGAAAAGGCCCAATGAACCTTGGCCCCAACTTCTTAAACGGGCAGGCTAGTTTCAAATTCCGAGTGGAAAGCCATACTTGATGGCCAGGTTGCAGGTCTAGTTCCTCTCGCCTTCTCTTGTCAAAGGCCTCTTTATTCACTTCCTGAGTCCTGCATAGGGTGTCCTGTAGAAGCTTGTTATTGCTCTCAAAAAAGTCTGTTGCCCTTTGAGCTGCTGGGACTGTGTTCTTCAAGGACAGGGCAGGAAGAAAGGTAGGGTGGAACCCATAGTTAGCCCAAAATGGAGACTGTTTGGTGGCCGAGTGAATAATGTTGTTAAGCGCAAACTCGGCCAAAGGTAACAGAGAAACCCAGTCATCCTGGGAGAAGGAGGAAAAACATCGGATGTACTGCTCCAGAGTCTGGTTTGTCCTCTCCGTTTGCCCATTAGTCTGGGGATGGTATGCAGAGGAGAATGATAGTTTGATTCCTAGGGAGGAGCACAGGGCTCTCCAGAATCTGGAGGTGAATTGGACTCCTCGGTCCGAGACAATATTGATGGGGACTCCATGGAGTCGGACTACTTCCTTGATGAAAGTCTCTGCTGTTTCAGCAGCCATAGGTGTGCCCCTCATGGGCACAAAATGTGACATTTTTGTCATGCGGTCAACGACCACAAATACCGTAGAAATCCCCTGGGAAGGGGGCAATTCCACAATAAAGTCCATGGCAATTTGGGACCATGGGCGTTCAGGTACAGGAAGTGGGTTCAGAAGACCCCAGGCTTTGGCCTTGTCAGACTTATTGTGGGCACAGACTGAGCAGATGCTGACATAGCTTTTGCAGTCCTCGTCAGATTTTGGCCACCAGAAGGTGCTGGAGAGCAGTTCCATTGTCTTGCGTGCCCCAAAATGGCCAGCCAACTTGTGGTCATGGCAAAGTCCTAAAATGGCCACTCGCTGACCTGCTGGTACAAAAATCCTGTTACCGTACCACCAAAGACCATTCCTTGCCTGTAATCTGGAGTCCGAAGGACCAGAGGAGCTTGCCAGGGAGCATCTGATCTGCGAGAGCAGGTCCTCCTGGGTGAGCAGAAAGTTCTGTGAGGGCAAAATTGTGTCAGGTGGTGTGGCATCTCCGGGTTCGCTGAACATCTGAGAAAGAGCGTCCGGTTTGATGTTTTTTGACTCTGGCCTGTAGGTGAGATGAAACTGAAATCTGGAGAAGAATAGAGCCCAACGGGCTTGTCGTGGTCTCAATCTCTTTGCCGTTCTCAAGTATGCCAGATTCTTGTGGTCAGTGTATATAAGTATGGGATGCGTGGCTCCCTCAAGCAGGTACCGCCACTCTTCCAGGGCTGACTTGATGGCCAGGAGTTCTCTGTCGCCTACGTCATAATTCCTTTCCGGGGCAGACAGTTTATGAGAAAAAAAAGCCACTGGATGAAGCAAGGCGTTGGAGCCTTGTCTTTGTGAAAGGATAGCCCCTACTGCAATCTCAGATGCGTCCACTTCCAGGACATAAGGCAGAGCAGGATTAGGGTGCTTGAGAATAGGGGCAGAAGTGAACAATTCCTTCAGAGTCTTGAACGCTGCCTGTGCTTCCGGAGACCAGTGGTAGTAGACATTCTGTTTTGTAAGCTGGGTGATTGGGGCAATAATGGCAGAAAACCCCTTGATGAAGCGTCTATAAAAATTTGCAAAGCCCACAAAACGTTGGACCCCTTTCCTGTCAGATGGTGCCGGCCAGTTCAGGATAGTGGAGACCTTTTGTGGGTCCATATTGATGCCCGTTACTGATATGACTAGTCCGAGGAAATGGATACTGGACTGTTCGAAGCAGCATTTCTCCGCTTTGGCATATAGCCCGTGTTGTCGCAGACGAGCCAAGACTGAGGAGACATGTTTGCAATGTTCCTCAAGGGAGGAGGAGAAAACCAAGATGTCGTCCAAGTAAATGATGACGAATAAGTCCAAATAATCCTAATAATAATAAAAAGACATCATTTACGAAGTGCTGGAAGGTGGCGGGCGCATTGCACAACCCGGAGGGCATAACCAAGTACTCGTAATGCCCGAATCGAGTGCGGAAAGTGGTTTTCCATTCATCGCCTTTGCGGATTCGGACCAAGTTATAAGCTCCTCGGAGATCCAATTTGGTAAAGACAACAGCGGAGCTCAATCTCTGGAACAGTTCTGGAACCAGGGGGAGAGGATAGCGATTCTTAACTGTAATCCTGGAGCTCCCTATAGTCTATGCAAGGTCTCAAAGTCCGGTCCTTCTTTTCGACAAAGAAGATACCCGCCCCCGCAGGGGATGTAGAGGGCCTGATGAAACCCTTATCCAAATTATCATCCAGGTAGGCCTTGAGGGTCGCCAACTCTGGTTCAGATAGGGGGTAGATCCTCCCAAAGGGTACTTCGGCTCTGGGCAGGAGCTCGATAGGGTAGTCGTATGGCCTGTGGGGTGGTAGTTGCTCCGCCCCTTCTTGCTAAAAACATCCAGGTAGCCGTGATAGGCTGCGGGCACAGCTAGCCGGACATCAGGGTCAGGATCCGGGTTCAGGCTGAGCAGACTAGGAGTAGCGTCCTTGGGCCGCTGGAGGCAGTATTGGCAACAGTATTTGGACCGAAAGGTTACAAAGGTTACAGTCCCGGTGGTCCAATTGATGTCTGGGTCATGCGCCCAGAGCCAGGGCAGGCCCAAGATGATGGGGAACAAGGGGGATGCTATGGTGTCCAGGCGAAGCAACTCCTGATGGCTGTCAGCTGTGGTGGCAAGGAGAGGAGTGGTCTCGTGGGTGACAGTACCGGACTTGATGGGAGATCCATCCGCCAGGCGGATGGTCATCTGGTGAATCTTGGGTATGAGTGGAATGTGGTGTGCAGCTGCGTAGTCCTTATCCATGAAGCAACTGCATGCCCCCGAATCAATAATTGCCGAGACCTGGATAGTCTCTCCGGGAAGCTGCAGGGAAAGGGAGATGACAAAGTGAGAGACCAGACTGGACAGGTTAGACATTCCTGCTGAAGAACCCAGCGGGCACTTACCGTGCTTGGCAGGGCAGGATCTCACTACATGTCCTTGTTCCCCACAATACAAACACAGGTTCAAGGCGAACCTCCGTTGCCTCTCTTCGGGAGTCAGGGAAGGGCGCAGGAACCCTATCTGCATGGGCTCAGGTTGATCCATGGAAAAAGAGGAGGAGGTCACTGGCGGACAGGAAGCCGGGCTTGGATATCTAGGAACACGGGGTAGCATCCAGGCGGGCCGCAAGGGACCTGAGACTCTTTCGGCGCGGCGTTCCCGGAGTTTCTGGTCAATCCGGATCGCCAGGTCGATGAGGGCGCTCAGGGTGTTGGGCACCCTTACACGGGCTAACTCGTCCTTGAGGGACTCTGACAGGCTCAGGCGGAACTCGTAGCTGCCGCATCGTTTCAGGCTGTGTCTGCACTCCACCTCCGGAACTCCGCCACATAGTCCTTCACAGACCGACGACGCTGCTGGAGGGTGTGCAATGTGGCTTCAGCTGTGGCAGCCTGGTGAGGGTCCTCGTAAAGCTGCGCCATGGCTTGGAAGAAGGCAGCTACAGAGGCGACCTCTGGGGCTCTCTGCTCCCAGAGTCTGTGGGCCCAAGACTGGGGCTCCTCCTGCAGGAGGGAGATGACTAAACCCACCTTTGTGGCCTCCAGTGAAAAAGTGCGTGGCCGGAGACCGAAGTACAGTTCACAAGCATTCCTGAAAGCTATAAACTTACGTCGGTCCTCTGCAAACTTGTCTGGTAAAGGGACTTTAGGCTCTGATGGCAGGGCTACAATGGTATGTCCTGCGGACTGACTAGTCCCAGAAGCTGCAGGTGCAGAAAGTTCCTGGACCCGTTCTTCCAGCCGGGTATAGCCTTCTTACAGGCTTTGGACCGCCCGTGTAAGGCCGGCCAGATGGACACAAAGTTCCTCCATAGCAGAGGGTGCTCCCTGCGCAGACTCAGACATGGCTGTCCATTGCTGTCACACACCTGGTGGTGGAGTCTGTCTTATTCAGGAAGCAACTGCTCTTGCGGCCCTGGTCTAGAGCAGACAGGGAGCCCAGGAGCTTAGGGGGACACGAGGGCTGGACAGGATCCCTGGTGGTGGTATGGATGGTGCAGTGAGGCTCGTGCAGAGTTCTTTGCCACGAGGTGCCATATTGAACTTCCATTGACCAGTATGAGAGAGTGAGAGGGATAACACCAAATTTACCATACCTGCTCCCCATTCACACCTGAGACCTTGTAACACTAACAAGTCAACCGACACCAGTAATGGAAAATGGCTAATTGGGCCCAATTTGGAGATTTTCACTTAGGGGTGTACTCACTTTTGTTGCCAGCAGTTTAGACTTTAATGGCTGTGTGTTGAGTTATTTTGAGTTCTTTTACACTGTTATGCAAGCTGTACACTCACTACTTTGACATTGTGGCAAAGTGTCATTCTTCAGTGTTGTCACATGGAAAGATATAATAAAATATTTACAAAAAATGTAAGGGGTGTATTCACATATGTGATATATTGTATAATAGGTTCAAACCATTTAGGGGTGACTACACTCACTCACCCTATAGGGAATCCTATGGACAGAGAGGTCATAACCCTAGAGGAGGGTATGGAGGCCCATCTGGGGGGGTCTGGCAACTATAGAGAATATCCCCCCAAGATCAACTATGGAGGAGCTCCTGGTTACAATAACTATCAAGGGGATTTTCAGAGAAGAGGTTATGGGAGACCCCTCTGCAGAGGGAGAGAAGGACCCAACTTCAGGGGGAAATCATTATCCACCAGAAAGGAGAGAGGAAGAGGTGAGACCTTGGTATTCCATGACAACACCTCAATCATACATAGAGGAGGAAAGAAGAGGACAAGAGGCTGTAGAGGAGGGAAGGGGAAAAGGGAAACTTAAAAAAAAAAATTAACCTTAGCAATGTGACATTTACAGAAGATGAATTAAAGGTTTTAGAATTAGGAATTAAAATATGCCCCAGACAGAAACCTAAAAAAAATGATATTTTTATTGATCTACAAAAATTTATGAGAAAAATTTATATAAAAAAACATTATGCCGAAAGAGCAATGCCACCGGTTGACCAGGATACCAGGATATTAGTGAGTATCAACATACTCACTTGAAAAAAAAATCAGTATTTAACCCCTAGGTAGTGACTAATCATTTTTCAGAAGTTTGTGTTGGAACAGGATCTAGAAAGTTTAAGGATAAAACCAGCTAGGAGAAAAGAGGCCTAGAACAATTAGAAAAAAGAAACAAATTATTATTAGACCAGCGAATAAAAGGGGAGGATTAGTAATTTTGAACAAAACAGAATATATAGAAGAGCTTAATAGATTAGTGGGAGATACAGATACATATGAGGTGGTAAAAGGCAATCCAACCACTACATATAAAGGGAAGCTTAAAAGATTGCTTAAATGTGCACAGAATGAAGGAATATTAAATAAGAAAGAAGCAAGGTATTTAATACCAGATGCCCCAAAAATCTCTGTCATATATCAACTACCAATAGTTCATAAAGACCCCTTGAAGCCCCCAGGAAGGCCCATAATACGTTGGATTGAGTCCCTTTTCTCTAGGATAGGTGAATATCTGGACTGTTTTCCACAGCCATTGACCCAACAATGTCATGCATATCAATATAACAATGTCGTATGCAGACAGTAAAGACCTTATGAATATATTTAAAAATATTGAAATTGATAGCAATTGTATTCTGGCTAGTATAGATGTAAATTCATTGTATACCAATATACAACATCATCATGCAGTAGAGGCAGTATGAAAAACAAACAAAAGGAATTTTTGGTTCAGACTCTCGAATTCGAAATTAATAAAAATTTCTTCTGGCATGAGAAGAAATATTTTAGACAAACGAGGGGGGTTGACATGGGGGCAAAATATGCCCCCTCGGTAGCCAACCTCTTTAACGGGAAGCCATTTTTGAGAGAGATATACCTGAGCTAAAGGTTTACAAGAGGTATATAGATGACATATTTATAGTATGGGCAGGATCACAAGAATCTTTCATGAATTTTCTTAATGAAGTAGATAAGAACCAGTATGGCCTTCTCGGAAACAATTGGGTTTTAATCGGTTCATTTTCTAGATCTTGTTATATATAAAAATAATAGAAAGCTGTTTACTTGAACATATTTTAAGAAAGTTGACTGTAATGGTTATATCCCATTAGGGAGTTGCAATCAACCAAATTGGTTGAGTGCAATCCCTAAGAGTCAAATGATGAGAATTAGAAGAAACTGCAATGAAAGAGAGGATTTTGATCTACAGGCAGAAACGTTAGTCGAGAGATTCTGTGAAAAAGGGTACAAATTGAAAGATTTAAATAAAACTAAAGAATCAATATGATATACAGAAAGGTGCATCTGATTAAAAAGAAAGAAAAAATAGAGGACAACACATTTTGAATCTGGTTCCTATGGTGGTTTCTTTGAGACTGTGGCGGCTGGTGAAATTATAGGGGGGTGGGCGCCAGACCCCGCCCTTCCTTGTTGCCCCCTCCCACTTCTCAAAAGCCCCACCCCTTATAGATTCCACCCATTTTGTCAGGAGTATACCCCAGCATCACTAGATAGGGGATACAGCATCGCCAGATAGGAGTATATACAGCATCACCAGATAGGGGTATATACAGCATCACTAGAAGGGTATATAGCATCACCAGAGGGGTATATAGCATCACCAGAGGAGTATATGCAGCATCACCAGAGGAGTATATAGCATCACCAGAGGGGTGTATAGTATCACCAGAGGAGTATATACAGCATCACCAGAGAATTATATAGCATCACCAGAGGAGTATATACAGCATCACCAGAGGGGTATATACAGCATCACCAGAGGAGTATATACAACATCACCAAAGTATACACAGCATCACCAGAGGGGTATATAATGCATTACCAGAAGAGTATATAACATCACCAGAGGAGTATATACAGCATCACCAGAGGGGTATATACAGCATCAACAGAGGGTTATTTACAGCATCACCAGAGGAGTATATACACCATCACCAGATGAGTATATAGCATCACCAGAGGAGTATATACAGCATAACCAGAGGAGTATATACACCATCACCAGATGAGTATATAGCATCACCATAGGAGTATATACAGCATAACCAGAGGAGTATAGCATCACCAGAGAAGTATATACAGCATCACCAGAGGGGTATATATAGCATCACCAGAGGGGTATATATTATCACCAGAGGAGTATACAGTATCACCAGAGGATATACAGCATCACCAGAGGGGTATATACAGCATCACCAGAGGGGTATATAGTATCACCAGAGGAGTCTATAGTATCACCAGAGGAGTATATAGCATCACCAGAGGTGTAGATAATATGACCAGAGGAGTATATTGTATCACCAGAGGAGTATATAGCATCCCCAGAGGGGTATATACAGCATCACCAGAGGGGTATATAGTATCACCAGAGTAGTCTATAGTATTGCCAGAGGAGTATATAGCATCACCAGAGGGGTAGATAGTATGACCAAAGGGGTACCAGCATCCATCTACCCCCCACCACAGGGCTCGCGGCACTGACAGTACCCCCCCAGGGCAGTCGGGACATCAAAGTCCTGCACTTACCCCATCTAGGAGCGGGCAGCAGGCAGCGAACAGTGTCCAGTGAGTGGGGAGCAGCTTGTCTTCGGCTGTGCATCCCCCTCCCAAAAGGGGTCCAATAGGACTGCCTGTCTTCTCCACCAATCGGGAAACTGATAACATACAGGCGCTTCCTGATTGGAATTTGCCTTTCTAAGGGCTTGTGGCGCCATGCTCTGCACCACAAGCTACTCTATGTTGAAGCCTATTAGAGCCTACGGTTCTAATGAGATGCTTCAAAGAAACCCCCGCCACGGTAATTCATGCGGCCAGCGTTCTGAATGGGGCCAGCCGCATGAATAGTCGCGGGCAGCCATGGATAGATTCATGCTATGCATGAATCTATCCATAGCATGTAGGGGGTGGCGCGGACAGAGGGGGCAGTGCCCTTGCACCCTTTGAGATAAAGAAATGTATCACCTGTGGGAGCACCCATGTGACCAGCTCCTGACCTGTCCTTGTGGGCTCCAATATGTAGGAAGGACCACAAGAAGGCTAGGAGTCAGGTTAAGAGAACATGTAAGGAATATAAAAAAAAGGGGTACAAACATCATAGTTTATTAAATCATTTTAGATTGTGTCATGACAGAGATCCTACAGGTTTGAGTTATTGTAAAATAGATAGGGTGGGACCACATTGGAGGGGTACAATTTAAAACAGGCTATCTCTCAGAATGAAACCCAATGGGTTTATCGGTTGGGAACCATGAGTCCTTTGGGGTTAAGCATAGAACTTGATGTGAACTGTTTCCTTTCCAATTGGTAAACAAAATGATATTGGGGTATAACATAAAATTGGTATTCCTGATTTCCAGCAATTTAGATCACATTCAACTCTGGTTCAACTGGCAGTTTTAATAAGCTTATGGGGTTGATAAAACATTTTATATAATTTTACATGAGGGGCATAAATTAAATCTATCTTGTAAAGATTTCCACAGATATTACGTTCGTGGATGATAATCATTCACATAGATTCTTGGAGATATTCCATTGGGACTAATTTTCAAATAATTATATTTTTATATCACATTATATTTTTTAGATTTTTTTTACATTTTTATAATATTAAACTTATTTCACAATTTTTATTTAGTAATTTTTGTTATAATTCTTAGTGGTTCATATTTTTTGCCACATTTATACTTTATATTAATTTATTTATTTTATATCTATATTTATATTTTATATATATATTTGTAATTCATTAAAAAATTTTATTTCCAATAATAGAGTAGAGGACTTAGATGGAGTTGTTATATATTGCCGCAATTGACTGGGTTAAATTCTAACAACTAGAGATGTTATAAAGAGCTGGGTGTAGGACATGGCTTTATGTAGATGGCAATGAAGTCAGTACACCTTCAGGATGTTAGGTAATTCCGATGAGTGATGCGGGAGGGAGGTGTATCTGCCTGTATATAAATTAGACCTCTAGAAGACCGGAAATTATCTTCTTGATGACGCCCTGTGGGAGGGACGAAATCCGTTGACGTATTTCCAGTTTCCTAACCAAGCACACTACTTCCGCTGCCCGTGGAACGCACGCTGCACGGCATACCCGGAAGAGTTTTCTCCTTCAATCTTGCAATACATGCCTCTGTATTATTGGAATATTGAAAGTGAAATGTTTTGTTTTGCGCAACGTTTTTAATAATACTTCACTATGTATGCCCTCTCTCTTTGTTTAGCCTTGTGGAGTTGGAGCTGTACTAGCAGTGACGGAAACATCTTGTTAAAGGCGTTTTTTTATTCTGGGCACACACCACCAGATACAAGTCTGTCTGATGCCAGACTAAAAAGCTGAGGGTCCATTATTTCTGGAGAGTAGGAGTGAAAAAGGGGAGTGTGGTTCATGTCACAAATATTTTGTTTGGAGCACTTCAGCACTTTGCTTAAGAAATTGGAGCACTGAGCACTTTACTGGAATATTGGATCACAAAATGGGACTATTTTTGAAGCACTAGAGCACTTTATAGGATTCATTGAATCACATTATATGGACTATATATATATGTTTCACTATATTTGATTTTTTTCATGTTTGAATAATTTTTAATTTTTTAGGGATTTTAGGGATTGATGTATTGTGCATAGATGTATACAGTTGTGCTCATAAGTTTACATATCCTGGCAGAATTTATGATTTCTTTGCCATTTTTCAGATAATATGAATGATAACACAAAACATTTCTTTCACTCATGGTTAGTGTTTGGCCGAAGCCATTTATTATCAATCAACTGTGTTTACTGTTTTTAAATCATAATGACAACAGAAACTACCCAAATGACCCTGATCAAAAGTTTACATACCCTCGTGATTTTGGCCTGATAATATGCACACAAGTTGACACAAATGGCTGTGAATGGCTATTAAAGGTAACTATCCTCACCTGTGATCTGTTTGCTTGTAATTAGTGTGTGTGTGTATAAAAGTCAATGAGTTTCTGGACTCCTGACAGACCCTTGCATCTTTCATCCAGTGCTGCACTGATGTTTCTGGATTCTGAGTCATATGGAAAGCAAAATAATTGTCGAAGGATCTGTGGGAAAAGGTAGTTGAACTGTATAAAACAGGAAAGGGATATAAAAAGATATCCAAGGAATTGAGAATGCCAATCAGCAGTATTCAAACTCTATTCAAGAAGTGTAAAATGAGGAGTTCTGTTGAAACCAAACCACGGTCAGGTAGACCAACTAACATTTCAGCCACAACTGTCAGAAAAATTGTTTGGGATGCAAAGAAAAACCCACAAATAACTTCAGGTGAAATACAGGACTCTCTGAAAAATATGTGGTGTGGCTGTTTCAAGATGCATAATAAGGAGACACTTGAAGAAAGATGGGCTGCATGGTCAAGTCACCAGAAGAAAACCATTACTATGCAAATACCACAAGGTATCCCACTCATATATGCCAAACAGCACAGAGACAAGCCGCAAACCTTCTGGCACAAAGTAATTTGGAGTGATGAGACCAAAATTGCCACATTTGGAGAAAAGTCAACAAGGCCTATGATGAAAGGTACACCATTCCTACTGTGAAACACGGAGGTGGATCGCTGATGTTTTGGGGTTGTGTGAGCTACAAAGGCACAGGAAATTTGGTCAAAATTGATGACAAGATGAATGCAGTATGTTATCAAAAAATACTGGAGGAACATTTGCATTCATCAGCCAGGAAGCTGCGCGTACTGGGACGTACTTGGACATTCCAACACGACAATGATCCAAAACACAAGTCGACCTGTCATTGGCTACAGCAGAATAAAGTTAAGGTTCTGGAGTGGCTATCTCAGTCTGACCTCAATATCATTGAGCAACTCTGGGGAGATCTCAAATGTACAGTTCATGCAAGACAGAACAAGTATTTCCAGGAACTGGAGGCTTTTTGCCAAGAGGAATGGGCAGCTTTACCATCTGAGTAGATAAAGAGCCTCATCCACAAATACCACAAAAGACTTCAAGCTGTCATTAATGTTAAAGGGGGCAATACATGGTATTAAGACTTGGGGTATGTAAACTCTTGATCAGGGTCATTTGGGTAGTTTCTGTTGTCATTATGATTTAAAAAGAGTAAATACAGTAATTATAATTATATTATTATTATACAGGATTTATATAGCGGCAGCAGTTTGCGCAGCGCTTTACAAAAATGACAGTTGATTGAAGAAAATTAAAACGCTTTTATTTTTACACAAAGTGGTCAATTTATAAGATATTTCTAACACTTAGCATGTACATAGCAAAAATTACCCTCCAAAATATATTCTGCTACTCATCCCGAGTATGGTGATACCACATGTGTGAGACCTTTACACAGCCTGGCCACATAGAGAAGTCCAACATGCAGGGAGCACCATCAGGCATTCTAGAAGCATAAATATATAAACATATGATTTCCTAACCACCTATTACACGTTTGAAGGCCCTGCAGCACCAGGACAATAGAATTACCCACAAAATGACCCCATTTTGGAAAGCAAACATCCCGTCCAGTCTTTTGTACAGTTCAATTTTTTCCACAAGTCTTTGGAAAACGTGGAAAGAAAATGAAAACATATTTTTTTTTTCACAAAGTGGTCAATTTATATGATATTTTGAACACATAGCATGTATATAGCAAAAATAACCCCCCAAAATATATTTTGCTACTCGTCCCGGGTATGGCGATACCACATGTGTGAGACTTTTTCACACCCTGGCCACATACAGAGGCCAAACATGCAGGGAGCACCGTCAGGCGTTCTAGAAGCATAAATTACACATAAAATTTAATTGATACCTATCACAATTTTGAAGGCCTTGGAGCACCAGGACAGTGAAATTACCCACAAAATGACCCCATTTTGGAACGCAAACACCAAAAACATATTCTATGAGGCATGGGCTGCAGATAGGTACTCGGGTACTCTGATGGGCTGCAGATAGGTACTCAGGTATTCTGATGGGCTGCAGATAGGTACTCGGTTACTCAGATGGGTTGGTGACAGGTAATCGGGTAATCTGAAGGGCAGGTGACAGGTACTCAGGTACTCTGATGGGCTGGTGACAGGTACTCGGGTACTCAGATGGGCAGGTGACAGGTACTCGGGTATGCTGATGGGTTGGTGACAGGTACTTGGGTACTCAGATGGGCAGGTGACAGGAACTCAGGTACACTGATGGTCTGGTGACAGGTACTCAGGTACTCTAATGGGCAGATGGCAGGTACTCGGGTACTTTCGTAGGCTGGTGACAGGTACTCAGGTTCTCTGATGGGAAGGTGACAGGTACTTGGGTACTCTGATGGGCTGGTGACAGGTACTCGGGTACTCAGATGGGCTGGTGACAGGTACTCTGCTACTCAGATGGGCAGGGGACAGGTACTCTGGTACGCTGATGGTCTGGTGACAGGTACTCAGGTACTCTGATAGGCAGGCGACAGGTACTCATGTACTCTGATGGGCTGGTGACAGGTACTCGGGTACTTTGATGGGCTGGTGATAGGTACTCGGGTACTCTGATGGGCTAGTGACAGGTACTCGGGTACTCTGATGGGTTGGTGACAGGTACTCGGGTACTCAGATGGGTTGGTGACAGGTAATCTGATGGACTGGTAAATGGTACTTGGGTACTCTGATGGGCTGCAGATAGGTACTCGGTTACTCAGATGGGTTGGTGACAGGTAATCGGGTAATCTGAAGGGCAGGTGACAGGTACTCGGGTACTCTGATGGGCTGGTGACAGGTACTCGGGTACTCAGATGGGCAGGTGACAGGTACTCGGGTACGCTGATGGGTTGGTGACAGGTACTTGGGTATTCAGATGGGCAGGTGACAGGAACTCGGGTACACTGATGGTCTGGTGACAGGTACTCAGGTACTCTAATGGGCAGATGACAGGTAGTCGGGTACTTTCGTAGGCTGGTGACAGGTACTCGGGTATTCTGATGGGCTGGTCACAGGTACTCGGGTACTCAGATGGGCTGGTGACAGGTACTCTGATACTCAGATGGGCAGGGGACAGGTACTCTGGTACGCTGATGGTCTGGTGACAGGTACTCAGGTACTCTGATAGGCAGGCGACAGGTACTCATGTACTCTGATGGGCTGGTGACAGGTACTCGGGTACTTTGATGGGCTGGTGACAGGTACTCGGGTACTCTGATGGGCTTGTGACAGGTACTCGGGTACTCTGATGGGTTGGTGACAGGTACTCGGGTACTCAGATGGGTTGGTGACAGGTACTCGGGTACTCAGATGGGTTGGTGACAGGCACTCGGGTACTCTGAAGGGCTGGTGACAGGTACTCGGTACTTTGATGGGCAGGTGACAGCTACTCTGATGGGCTGGGGATAGGTGCTTGGGTACTTTGATGGTTTGGTGACAGGTACTTGGGTACTTTGATGGGTTGGTGACAGGTACTCAGGTACCCTGATGGGCGGGTGACAGGTACTGGGGTACTCTGATGGGTTGGTGACAGGCATTCGAGTACTCAGATGGGCTGGTGACAAGTACTTAGGTACTCTGATGGGCTGGTGACAGGTACTCGAGTACTCAGATGGGCTGGTGACAGGTACTTGGGTACTCTGATGGGTTGGTGACAGGTACTCAGATGGGCTGATAACAGGTACTCGGGTACTCAGATGGGCTGGTGACAGGTACTCGGGTACTCAGATGGGATGGTGACAGATACTTGAGTACTCAGATGGGTTGGTGACAGGTACTCGGGTACTCAGATGGGTTGATGACAGGTACTTGGGTACTCAGACGGGTTGGTGACAGGTACTCGGGTATTTTGAGGGACAGGTGACAGGTACTCGGGTACATTGATGGACAGGTGACAGGTACTCCGGTACTTTGATGGACAGGTGACAGGTTCTCGGGTACTTTGATGGACAGGTAATAGGTACTCGGGTACTTTTATGGACAGGTGACAGGTACTCGGGTACTTTGATGAACAGGTGACAGGTACTCGGGTACTTTGATGGACAGGTGACAGGTACTCTGATCGACTGTGACATGTACTTTGATGGGGTGGTGACAGGTCCTCTTTATTGGGGGGGTGATAAGTGTGCTTGGTGTACACAGTAGGCGGTAACAAGCTGTTACCGCAATCTCCCTCTCACACATGAACGGTGCGTGACAGGGAGAACCCGGTAACAGCTTGTTACTGCGGTTTGTTTACATCATGTGACAGCCGGTCACATGGTAAAGAGCCAATTCCATTGGCTCTTTACACTGATTGGAGCTGGGCTTTGTCCGAGGGACAAGCCTCAGCTCCGATCGCCGCGCTGCGCGCCCCCGGGGGTGCGCATGAACGGCGTGCACGTGGAGGTCGGTAGTGACCAGCTGTGATTGGAAACAGCCGGTCACGTGGTAAAGAGCCAAATCTATTGGCTCTTTACCCCGATCAGGGGGGACACGACCCCCGGGACACGATCAATCCAGGGGCCCGCAGTAGCGGCGGAAAGAAGCCGACGTCATATGATTTCGGCCCGGATCGACGAGGGGTTCCTGCCGACGTCATTTTACAATGACTCGGTATTGAACGGGTTAAAATGCAAATCAATTTATAACTTTTTTTAATGCGTTTTTTTTTTTTTTTTTTTTTTTTTTTTTATTCTGTCTCTCACTGTTAAAATAAACCTACCATTAAAATTGTAGACTGATCATTTCATTGTCAGTGGGAAAATGTACAAAATCAGCGGGGGATCAAATACTTTTTTCCCTCACTGTATACTGTATATACAAGTACCATTTCTTGGCAACTAGCCATCATTTTTTTTTTTTCAAAAAGTGCTTTTAAACCAATGTAAGGAGTCTAACCAACATATCCAATATGTATAACTTGCTGCTTCCAGAAAACAGTGCTATATGTGACACATGGTTCAGTATTTCATTCTAGAAATTAATTGTGCAATGTAAAAGCAGAGACAGAGACAAGGAGATAATTAGAAATACCTGCACTTTGTTGTTTTCTGGCTAACAGTTTCAGTGTTCAGTATCAATGTTTTATCACCAACATAAAAGCTTAATCCACATGCAGGTCTTTCAAGTAATTTTAAAAAGATGTTTAATAAATGTTTCTGTGCAGTGCTTTATATTTCTTACCCAAATATTTTACTTGAAAAATAAATTGCTTAAAGCGGAGTTCCACCCAAAAGCACTCCGCGTAGTGGTTACCTGGTACTTCCTGTCCCTCTTCCTCCTTCCGTTGCTGGGCCTCCTAGGCGACTCCTCCTCTCTCCCTAGGCAGCCCCTGCCTCCTGGCAATCTTCTGGGACACATCACAGATCCCAGAAGATTGCCTGGCCATTATGATTGCACAGCGCGATTCGTGCATTTGCAGTGCATGCCTAACCACAAAACCGAAAGCTATCAACCCCGTGTGCCCACAGTAGTAATGCCGGCGCCGCGGAAGGGAGGGGGAGAAGAGCGAGGCTCCAGGCAGCCGCATTGCTGGACCGTGGGACAGATGAGTGACTGTTTACTAAAAGTCAGCAGCTACACTTTTTTTTCCATAAGTCCATAAGCTCCCTGCTTGCCACAGTTATCTTCACCTGTTTTTTAGGAGTTGATTTTTGCTGGCACCCAAGACTTGATGAGATTGTACACTTGTCTCTTCTGCAATAAAAGTCTTCCTACAAGCACATTTTTATACACTAATATTTTACTTTAAAGCTCAACTCTTGGCAGACATAAAATTGAATGCAGAACTATTTTAATTTCTACATCATTAAATGTATTTTGTGAATGCAAGAAGTGTATGTACCTGAGCCTAACATGTTATCAGCATCGTGTCCAGCAGAGCTCTTAGGAGAGGAATAAGGAGCACAAGGAACCAGTTGTGCTGCAGTACTCATGCACTGATGAGAAACATGCTGAGTGACAGAGGGATAAGCTAAGCCATGTTCTGCTTCTCCTTTTACTGTCCAGTCACACACTGGAGGAGGGACAAGACCTGTAAGTGTTATTTAACAGCAGCATAAAATATTAGGTCTCCTCTACTACCAGTGTGCGCAGTGATGGTTGAACCCCCTGCAAGGGAAATTACTGTTTATTTTGAACATTTCCGTTCCTTTTAATAAAAGGGGCCATGCCCTTAAAAACATCTGTCTGTGTGACACGTTTCTGGAAATCACATGCACCACTTGAATGTCACCCTGCATATTTACAGTGTATTTTTTTTTGTTTCTTCCATATTTTTTTATTGAAAGTTTTGCAAAACAAAACAAGATATTACGTAAAAGTTACAATCAGTCAAGAACAACATTTTCAAACTTCCATCAGAAGTGATAGTCATAAAAACATGCTGGATTTTACATATAGTTGCTGTATATAAGTAAAAAGAACATATCTGCATCACTCAAGAAACAGGCTCTTTTAGGTCTATATCTTATTGGTGGTAGTTGCCATGATCCCAGTTTTCTGGACACCCCATTGGAAGCAAACTGTGTCCGGATGTGGGTATGGTTATACTCTGTGGTTGTGTAAGAGTATTTCTGGATGTTTGAACAAACTGCAGTATTTTGGTACTTAATTATGGCGTAATTGAAGTATTCATTTTTTTTTAAACAATTGGTTTATTAACCACTTGCCGACCGCCGATCGGCATCTGACGGCGGCAAAGTGGCTCGTTCCCGCAAATCGCCGTCATACGACGGCGGCTGCGGGAACGTGTATAGTGAGCGCGCGCGCGCCGCCGGAGGCGCGCCCGCGCGCTCACTGTGTCCAGGGGGGCCAGGGAGCGGGTGCGGCGGCTTCGATTGCCGCCGGCCACCCGCGATGCCCCCCCCCGGAGCGAATGAGCGGAGGTCCGTGTATGTAAACATGGACCTCCGCTCTGTGTGAGGGGGAAGGGCTGTGATCACAGCCTTCCTTTACGTGAAGGCTGTGATAACTTCCCTTCCCCAGATAGGCAGTCCCCCATACAGTTAGAACACGCCCAGGGAACATAGTTAACCCTTAGCGCGCCCCCTGCAGGTTAACCCCTTCACTGCCATTGACATTTACACAGTAATCAGTGCATTTTTATAGCACTGATCGCTGTATAAAT
>BLSH010260131.1:2536955-2574085 GCA_018402905.1 Glandirana rugosa
CGGATTACTAAAAGTGAAAATTTCACAATGATAAATCTTCATTTTACATTAAAATACTGCCACTATATACCTTTTGGGATGATCTGTATACCAAGGTTTCCTGATAACCTTCACAGTTAGCTGTGCATTCAAGTAGGAGGGGGTTTCCACTACAGCCTGTATACACGCCCACATGTGTGATGTCAATATCATGTGACCTGAACAGGTCAACTGAAACAGGAAATGTACTCTCCAGCATAAGAGACCAAACTGAGCATGTGCAGCTTTACCACCCTGCTGTGTATTATATGGACTTGCTCAGATTGACGGTGCAGGAAGGAAGGATCTATGCATACAGGATAAAAAAGCCTTTTTTACACAATGCAGAGGATTAACCCACCTAAGTTCCACAGTGAGTATAACAAACAAGCTATGCTGTATATACAGACTGATTTTACTGTTGTGGATTTAGTAACACTTTAAAAGTGAAAATCATTAGGCCACTTTCACACTGAGGCTGTTTTTAGGCGTTTTAGTGCTAGAAATAGCCTCTACTTAACACCTGAAAACCACCTCAAATCTCCTGGCCATTCATTTCAGTGTGACTCTTCACACTGGGGAGGTGCGATTGCGGGACGTTCACAAAAGTCCTGCAAGCAGCATGTTTGGGGCGGTGCAGGAGTGGTGTATGCACCTCTCTTAAATCGTCCTGCCCATTGAAATGAATGGGCACCGCTGCTGAAGCGCCTGCAAAACGCTTCGGAAGCGGGGCTACATGGGCCCTTTTACCCCTTTTTTAACCCCCTCGGGTCCACTTGACCATCTTCCAGGCGGACCTGATCAGACACTCCATCCACTTCTATGTAGCAGCGGATGTCAGCAGTGACATGTCCGCTGACATCCGCCGATATCCGATCCTCTAAATCCAGAAGGATGGAAACCCTATTTTCCATCTGTCTGGAGGTTTTGGAGGATCGGATCAGATCGGATGAAAACGGACAGGCAGGCTGTTTTCATCCGATCTCCCATAGAGGACAGCGGGGCTCTGACAGGTCTGTCTCCGCTCACTATGAGATGGACCTGGATCAATCCCCTGTTGAGCAAGCGGAGTCCTTATTACGAACAAGTCCGTGTGAAAGGACCCTTATGTTATAATCACATTTTTTTTTCAAGTTAAAGGTATTCTATGGTTACAATATACATTTTAATTTCTTAACAGCATCATGGTAATGGCAATACAGACAATCGTTATTTTTGACAATCTCATATATAAGTTTATTTGAAAAATCACTTTACTGTTGTGAGTGCTGCCTGCCTGTTGGCCATCTCTTTCCACAACTTCTTGTATCCCCTGCATGATTTGCAGCTTCCCCTCTGCTGCCTACAAGTAGTGATTCCTGTACTCACTCCGCCTCCTGAAACTCCTCCTCTCAGCACCTCTATAGTTCAGAAGGCAGGCTCTGTGAAATGTGTGACACAGCAGTGCCTACTCACAGGTCCTAGTGAATATGTGTCACAGAATTCAATGAAGTAAAGGTGTGGGAAGCTTCACAAAGTAAGTTTACACACTAAGATAATTCAGAGTAATAGTAGGAGGCTAAAAATAATTGAGATACAATCTGGAAATTAATATATGATTTTACATTTTGACCATAGATATGCTTTAACTTATGCTATCCTATAGCCAAACCATCATAATGGTTGACAGTGTTACAGCTGAAATCCAGGCAAAACAAATGTTGTCTAAGTACCTAAGACATGTATTCATACGTAAAGTGGAAGTTCAGCCAAAACCCATCTGAGGCTAAACCTACTCTCAGCCAGATTCTAAACCTAATCCATTTAACTGTCAGGGCCTGGACTTGAACCTGGGAACCTGCTGTGTCTGGCAATGACCCTTCTCACTGAGCTACCTAAGAAGCTGGACAGTGACCTGTCTGATCCATTGGACAACCCCACTTATCTTCTTCTTAACCGTAAACTCTTTGCTCCTCCCGTGAACTTCCTGCTATAAGCCATGTCTCTCCACTTCCTGTTTTCCA
Organism: Glandirana rugosa; assembly: GCA_018402905.1. Lineage (NCBI taxonomy): Eukaryota > Metazoa > Chordata > Amphibia > Anura > Ranidae > Glandirana > Glandirana rugosa. The sequence goes on from BLSH010260131.1 coordinate 2,538,977, forward strand.
TATTATTGTGCTCTCTTTAGCCAGTATCTCACTTTCGTCTTTCCTGATGCCATCCATAGTGTGCTACCACTCGTTATTGACCCTTGGCTTGTTCCTCGACTACGCTTCTGCCTGATCCCAACCTGCAACTACTGATTTATGTCCTTTGGCCTGTTTTACTATCTACACCTCTGTTTGATCCTCACCTGCTTATCCACATCTGGACTCTGGCTTGCTCACCTCCGGGTGGGGCGCTCCTGAAGACGACGACCTGGTACTAATATGCAGCAAAATCCATCTCCAACATAAGGAGCCCTGGTGAACGCTGGTTAGTACTTAAACTCTGCACCTCAGATGAGCCGGTGTCATCCACAAGGGCGACTACCTGTGTACCTATCTTGCTGGTCGGTGGTAGTCCCGCTACTGTTATAACAACTGGACTTTCTGAAATAAAGGTGAGTTTACTGGATGTGCGTCCAACCAGAATTCTTTTTTGCTCATTGGAATCTGTGATGGATGGGGCCAGCACCTGGTCTGCGTGTTAGTGGAGGTGGAGAAGGGAGATTGACCTAGAGCGGTGTTCACACACATCTATGCAGCACAATGATGATGTCACCACTACTTTCACTAGACAATATAAGGGTTTGTCAAGGCATGTGGTGCAGAAAAAGTTTATTTATATCCATTGTTACTATTAAGGAATATATTTAAAGGAACATTTTTATGCACTGAGTTTTTGAGCAAGTTTTTGTGTATAAGTTAGTTGTTTTTAGGCAGGTTTGCTTCAACCATAGAGTTGGAAGGGGTAAGGTCGTTAGGAAAATTGCCCCTATATCTATTATTTTTCCAATTGAAAAACCACTTGAAGCTTCACCTCTCCCTCTCTGCCCTGCTTCCTTCCTTATAGACCATCACTCCTTTAAGTTTATAGGCAAGCTGATCTTTAAGGTTTGAGCAGTTCTTCCTGAGGATATTTGAATCGTTCCTGCAATTATAAAAGCCCTGTTAAGTCTATGGCCAGCCTTAGAAATGGTAAAATCTGCCATTACCATGTACAATGCATTGTTTCATTAACTGTCAAGCATGCTCCCACTCAGTGTCAGTGTGAAAAGAAAAAGTGGTGCAGTAGCAGAAACGCAAAGGAAGGAGGAGGTGAAAAGCAGCCCTAGGTTTCCAGACCACATGGAAAAACCACTAATGCAAAATCTGAGGCTCTATAAAAAAAAATACTTTTCTGAATCTGAATTTTTATTTTTACATGCAAAAAATGGGACAAATAGGGAACCCTTTCGGAGAGAGGGAAAAAATGACACATATAAGGAAATCAATCATGTTGATGAAAAATGTTGTGTATTTAAGCTGCATCTGTCACCGAAGACTTGCTCAAAGGTGAAGTTACGCTCTACAGACTCAAACTCAGAAAGTTTAGGACAATAAATAAATTATAGTGAACACATACAATGGACTTATGATTACTTTTATGCTTTTGACAGTTGTATTGAGTAAATCAATCTGGTATCTTTTAGTATGGATTTTTCTGGAATTTCAATAAATACTTAACTGATTGCCTGCCACGCGCCATGGTGGTATACAAACAAGAGAAAGACATGAGATGTGTTTGGAAGGTAAGCGGTTAATGCTCTTTGTCTAGATGTTAGCGGTAGCGTAAAATAACTGTTAGCGGCAACGTGTAAAAATAGATGATCTCATCCTTGTAATCAGTTGCACGGTGCACAAGGGCAGCAGTCTCCGTGCCTCATCTGTGAACTAATCTTTCATTTCATAGCCGATCTTTCCATATCAAACAACACAAATGACTTAATTTGCATGACAGGATTTGTAACGGGGCAAATCTAGTGTCAAAGTCGATTAAAGATTACATCGGAGAACTATTATAATCAGGACTCTAATGAGCCTAAAGAGTACATGTAAAGTCTCTCCTCTTTGCCATTCCAGTCATGTATAAAAGGAAATGCGTTTCTTTTCATCGATGAGCCAGTCTTTTTGGTTTGCACAGTACGCCCTATGTTGAGCTAGAGTCATGTCAGGCTGGTTTCAGAGGGAGAGTACGGGAAATAATAAAGCAAACATCACTTCACAAATGACATTGCTTGGTATAAGCCAACATTTGAAGCCCTTAATTCTTCTAATCTGCAAAACAGTCAATGCTAATGGGTTTTTGCCTTTGTGAAAGGCAATGCATAGGAATAAAAACTTTAATGAGCTGCCTGGGCTGTATGCTTACAGATACCTGTCAAATGTCTGTCATTTTAGCTATCGTTGAAGCATTATAAAGAAAGCAAGAAGGAAGGAACGACAGTATTTGTACAAGCATTTTCATGCTAAAATGGAACAATTTTCTTTCTGTCATAATTTCACTGTTACCAGAAAGTCAGAAAGCTTAACCCATTCACCAGAAGGTACTGTGCAGGGCACAACTCACTCTTTGGTGAGATGCTGTTAAAAAAAAAAACAGCAAGGTCACCAAATGCTTTAGAATAAAAGTATAATCTCAAATTTCTGCCAAATGTAATATAGTAAGGTAAGTAAGCCAACTATTCTTAGTAGTCTTTATTACCTATCTTGTCCTCTTGTGGGTGGACAGGCATTTCAAGTGTTCTTTATGTCTAATGGGATATTTGTGCTTGTTGGTGTTTTTGGAATTGTGATTCAGTGCAAACATTCAACACTTGAGTCTAAGCACATCAAACAAACGTTGGGTACTTCCAATTGGGCAATAAGGATTCTTCAAAAGCTTATATGGCAATTAAGAATGCAATGGGTCATGAATTCTATTTATGATGTTTATTGTTTTAGTATCCCCCAACAATTGTGAAAAAGGCGGCATTGTACTTGAACGGGCAAGTATTCAAAGAGTGTCCCCTCACAACCTCAAATGAGCTTCTTTTAAATATGTTTGTTTTATTATTTTATATCCTTCATAACATAAGAAACTTCTAACTCCCCATAGCCATTCAATGAACCCAGCAGTTAAGTGGATCATCCGTTATTAACATTTAAGCTTGGAATGGTTCACGGGTCCTGAAAAGAGGTTTGATCCTATCCGAATCCACCCCTGAAGCTTATTCAGTGTCATGATCCTGCTTTAATAAACACATGCTTACATACTTTTTAACTTTATTTTTTTTTTTTAAACTTTAAGTTTTTAAAACTATGGCTTGGACTCATAATCTAGGAGCATAAAAAAACCAAAAAGAATGTACAAAATTCAACATGTGCTTCAGTTATTTAGAGACCACGATCCCTTGAATTGTGCCTATTTTACGGTGTGTGAATAATTCAATTAACACCCCGGTTCCAATTGTTCTTGTAAAGCTGTAACACAAATTAAAATGCTATTGGCCAAGGTAGTGAATACAGTAGTGCTTTATTGGAAGGACAAAAGGAGACTGTATAAACAGGTACAATTTCCATACATAAATAAAGAGAGCTTTTTTTTTTTTAATGCTGTCCTTAGGTAGCCATCTCATCGAGCAACGCTTATGTGACCTGTTACTATACCTCTGATCCCTTGCACCCCAGAGGCTGTCACAAGTCTCCTTCCTTCCCAGGAGTTTTACACACAATACAGAAAAGACCCTGGCTGTGAGGTTCAGCAGCTATTAACCCCTACCAGCTGTTCCTGCAGGGCGCCTTCTGTGGCTGAATGTCTTTTCTCTGTGGAGGCCCTCATTTCCACTAATCTAACTATTGTTGGTGAGGAATGCTGACAGCAGAAAAGAATTTTTTCTTGTGTTCACGCAAGTGTGTGTATCCATGTGTAAGTGAAGGAAGAGTGAAGGCTAATTTCTATAGTTGGCATGAATGGAAGGATTGGGGAAAAACTAGTTAAAATGTGTTTACTTGATTAAAAGGCTCTGTCAATTTCAATTATTTCAGCTGTATTTTTAGCGGAAAAGACTAGGTGCTTTCTCTCCAGACTCTGCACTGTACTTGGCTAGATGGCTATAGTTCCTGGAAGCCTGCAGGAGAAAGGAAAGAAATGAACAATGACTAAGACATTCAGCTTTGCTGACCTATGAGATAAACTGAAAGTCTGGCAAAAAAAAGCTTCAGCTAAGTGGCCAGGCGCACACCATCGTCTAAGTTTATTCTTTATTACACAACAGTTTTCTATGGATGTGACACGATTCAGGAAAGGCAGATAGAAGCAAAAGCATTGAGTTTGCTGGCTTATTAGATAAGGCAAAACAAGGAGCACCAATCATGTGCAGTAACTCATTAACCAAACAGATTTGATGAAATTAGTGAAAGACAAATTCTGGAGTTTTTTTTGCAGCTACTAGACATAGCATGTTGTCTTTTCCAATATCTATCATTTACTACAGTTTGGTTATCAAGTTTTTACTTTTGTTTCATTAATTGCTTTTAGCTATTGCACTTTGCATTCATTTCTTTGCCTTATTAAAGTTATATAAATCAAAAAATTTAATTTGTCAGTTAGAGAGTCTTACGGTGCATTCATCCACCCCTACTGGCCGCATAACAACAGGGGCCCATAGTGTGCAAGAGATGGACAAGTGTGTGGAGCCTGTTGTGGGCCAGTCAGCATTAGGCATGCACACAGCATGCACACAAATGGGGGAAGCTTGTTGTGGGCGTAGCAGCAAGTAGACAGTTGAAAAGTGTAAGATTACTGATCATACAAACTTTTGTATAAAAGACACATGGCTATGAGATATAAATCATGCCATATCAGCTATATGGTGTAAATCATGCTATATCAATTATTGTTGTTTTTTTTTTTGTTTTTTTTGTCTTTTAGCTAAGTCTGTACATGTTTCTTCACTCAGATAAGACAGCAAAACAGCAAATGGCTAAGAAAAATCTAGAAATTAGTTGTAAATGTTATATTGGGAGATAATGAAGATTTTAGTTTAATTGTGTGAAAAAAACACAAAGGCATACCAATAATAATAACAGATAATACAAGTTTATAAATGTTTGAAAAAGGTCAGATGGGCAGATCATAAGTTTTTCATCAATTCCCCATTGTTCTCCTTGGCAGAGAATAAGGGCAGGCTTACATGGGCAGCAGCACAAACATAAATGTTCCTTTGCAGTTGCTAATAATTGCTGGTGAGTGAAACACGGTGGCCAGCCCTCCATTAGATCTAGATCTTCCCAATTCCCTAGTCTGGAATCAAGCTTGGGCCAGCTCTTCCAATCAATTTACCATCAGATTGATAAATGATCAATTCGATACTGGACAATCAGAATTCTATACAGGTTGCCTGAGTTTAGTAAACAAAAATTGATAGTAATGTTCACTAGCCACAAAATATAAGTGAACCAATTTTCAATTTATTATTAGACTTGGAGAATAAATCGGTTTAGTATAATCTTTATTTTAGACAAACTGAGATTCTCTGATTACAATTCTACTCCTTCACAGAAAACTACATATGAAACATAGCAATTAGGATTTAACGACCTGTGACATTCTACATGAACCCTGCAAATAGGTTTAAAGCTACCTTAAAAAAAGAGGGTAGTAGAATAATTTTGTGTATTTTTTTTAATTAATTATGGATAATTCTAAAAAAATGAAATAAGAAATAAATGTATCTTTTTTTTACTCAGTTAAAAATGAAATATTTAATACTTTTTTTCTGTATGTCTGCCAGTAGTTGGATTCTAAGCTCAATTTAACATGTTTTCCAGTTCCTTCTTACCGCCTGTTAAAAACAAACTGTTATTTACAGAGCTTAGAGCACAAGCAAAAATGTGCAGGCAGAAGTGTATTAGAGCAGTGACTCTACCCCACATCTTCCCTCACTAGCAAAGTTCCCACTGGGGATTTCACTAAGAACCAGTGTCTGAAAGGAAAAAACTACTGCTGTTCTGTCTCTTTAGCTAACCTTTAGTGCTCAGGGAAGCCCTTTCAACTATTAAACATTTTAAACATATGTAAAACATAAATGTAAAAATGTAACAATTTTGTATAAAAAATCTAATAAAACAGTCTTAATACCATTATGGTTTAGCTTTAAGTATTTTTCATGTAAAGGACTCTCATCATTATTACTATTATTATTATTACTCGTATGCGATTTTACCTTCTCCTATTCTGGAGAATCAGTTACCCAAGATACAGTTTGAAAGTGATTGCTGATTTACAGCAAATTACAAAATGATTTTCCATGCTTCCAATGCCTTCAGTCTATCCCAGTTGACTTAAAGGGCTAAGATACATTGGCTAAGATGCATTAGAAATTGTTCACCTTTTGTCACTACCCCCTTGAAAATTACCATAAGAGCAATAGTGATTTACATATGATGAGGCGCCTATAAAATATTCCCAGAAAAAATGTTTTTGCATGTTGGGTTAAAAAAAAATTGTTGCAAGAGTCAAATTGCTTGCAATTGATCAACTAAAAACCCTTGCATATCGGTACGTTAACATGACTGAGTGGCCTATTGTCTTTTTTTAAAATACTGACCTTTTATTTAATCTTCAAGATTATTTATTTATATATTCCATAAAAATCCTAAACATTGAACATAAATGCCCAATTTTCAGTGCTGCTGTTTTAAAGTGGATTCCCTATAAATATACAACAGTTGGTCCATTAAAAGTCAAATTACAAATAATTCATGTAGAAATATATTTTCTGGGCAATTAGACGGTATGGTACTAGGGCAAATGTTCAGTATAATAATGCTCTACTTTGCATCTGTCTCTGTGTCTAGACTGCTGCAATTACTGCTCATTGCCACAACTGAGAGAAGAAAAAAGAAAACAGTCAATATGGAGAGGAAAGGGGAGAAAGAAATGCAAAACAAATGCTCTGATTTAATTATGGAAATAACACAAAACTAAAATATTTATTACACCTTTATTTGTATTTAATGTTAAATACACAAAGGTTTTTAATAAAATTGAATTTGTTTGCAAACAAAAATGGTGTCTGGTTGGGAAAAATTTAGTTCTGTAACCAAGTACACAAACATATGTGTATAGAATAGAGCAAAACATATTAAAAAAAAATATTCAAGAAAATATTAAAACATTTTCCAAGTGGTATCCTCTCTAGTAATCCCATAAAAAATACTATCCCTGTCAAAAATAATATAATCCTCTCTACCACTAAAAAAGTCTAATAACACAGATCGACTAAGTTAGATACATCATTTAGTTTTAGAACCCATTTGGATTTATACATGGTGGTAACTCATGTTAATATTTGCTTCAGTTCATTGTGAATGCATCCTCTGTGTACTATGCAGCACTGGCCCATGCAAACATGACAGCACATCACAATACACATAACATGACAAAGATGTAATGTGTGTTTTTGATTTATTAGCATCCCATTAAAAGCTAAGGTCTGTCTTGATGCAATATATGTTAATGCACGATAATATATGTGCACTGATGCCCCTCATTGGACTGGCATATTATGAAAGGGGTCTAAAAGTGTGATAATTGCACTTAAAATGTTAGTCTTCTCCTCATCTTCTGTCCCTGTGACTGTCACCATGACAGGGGAACATACAGTTAATAGGAAATGTAAAAAGATAACATTGCTCCAGATGAGCACATCCTCCACACAGTCCCAAGGAAAAATGTAAGTTGCCCACCCACAAGCGTGTCCGTGCTTGATACACTTTCTTGGATATTTCAGTGAGGGAACAGAGCCTTAGTATCTCTAGGACAGAAAGTGAAGAGAAATATAAAATTTTAAAGTGTCAGCAAAACATACACTCTAATGCCTCGTACACACGGTGCGATGGTCGTACGACCGGACGTCCAAAATCGTATGTTGGCTGCTGTGTCTAAGCACTAAGCGATCGTACGACCAAGCCTAACGTAGTGACGTGCTACGAGCATATAAAGAGGAAGTTCAGGTGCATGTGATTTGTGAATTAGGAACGTAGGTTTACACAAACTGACACTTTCCTGACTTCTGAGCATGCGTGTTTTGCACGTACAGCTTTGTTGGCCCAACTTCTCTGTACATGTGGTACAACAGTTGTACAATGCCTTGTTGTACAACAAAAGTTTTCTTGTCTGCTCAGCCAACTTCTGTTGTACGACCGTCACACATCGGCTGTTCTAATCGCACGTACTAACGGTCGTTAGTTACAACACGACCGTTGTTGTAAGGCCGTTGCACCGTGTGTATGGGCCTTTAGGCTAAATGGGGATGAATGAGAAAAATTGATTGATTCCCCCAATCCACTCTAAAATGGATGGAGAAATCTCCCCCGATGGCTATTCTATTCTGACAGCCAGCATCCATGTCTTTTAGAATACTCGAACAGTGGCTGCAGCTGAATGGCTGCATTTATTGTTCGGCTGACAATTTTCCACTTGGCGTCTTGAATTTTCAGACCAATGGATGTTGGATAAAGAAGTGCCAAATGGGCCATCTATGGCTCAAATTTCAGGTGGTTCATCAAAAACCATTCAAAACTGACTAGATTTACTAAAGGGAAATAGACTGTGCACTTTGCAAGTGCAGTTGCTCTAGAGCTTAATAAATGAGCTGAAGCTCTTCCATCATCTAATCACTTGCAAGCAAAAATGCTGTTTTTTAAAATTTTCCTTGCATGTGATTGGGTATTCTTTGCAAAGTGAAGCTTTACTTCATTTACCAAGCTTCGGAGCAACTGCAATTGCAGAATGCAACTGCACTTTGCAAAGTGCACAATCTATTTGCCTTTAGTAAATCAACTCCTTTGTATGGTCAGCTAAAGGGAAAATCTAAAACCTACTACAGCGACCACTGTCAAAGGGGGGATTTTCCTTGCCTTAAAGGGTTAGTTCATCTTTACTAAAAAACTGTTTCACAGGTAAGGGACATCTATAGATAAAAACAGACTGTGTAAATCTGACTGAAGTTGAATAATGCCCTTGCTATAGGTGTAGACTATTTATGTACCTCCTGAAGCCTAGCTGGAATACTCCCAGGTCATTGCTAAGTGGGGCCTAGTCATTACTGCTCACCTCCTCTAGCACAGGAGCGAGCTCCAAAATGCTGAGCTCAGAGCTACTGCATCAGGGAAGAGAAAGTGCATGCACGGGGGTCTGAATCAGAGAAAGAGCTTTCTCCTGCGATGATGGGGCTGAGTGGCCTCACATAGCAATGTCCTAGCAACATCCAGGGGATATTCCAGTTAGGCTTCAGAAAGTATGTAAATGGCCTACACCTATAGCAGGGACATTAATGAGCTTCATTCAGAGCACAGTTTTGTTTTACCTACAGACACCCCTTACCTGCATAGGCATTTTTTAATAAAGATTAACTAACTAACCCTTTAAAAAGGTTTCCTTTCTGTTCCTGAGTGGCCATTTGAGCAATACGTGATCATAAATATCCCCAGCAAGGGCATAGGCAGCAATAAAAACCTAACAGCAGTTCTAACTCCTCCCCGCTTTAACAACAACAAAAAAAAGTTGTTTGGAGTTCTACTTCAGATTATTAATAAAATGTAATACAAATTAGATGTGTACAATATGTGTAGTGATTCATATAATTAGTGCTTGCAGTAACTATTCTTTCCATCATAACCATGATTTCCCCAGAATCAAGCAGTATGTGTGAGTCGGGGTAGGAGGTCCCTAGCCAATACCCCAAAGACCGATTAGGGGGCTGGACTATCGCGACACCAACTGTAATTACAAAACACAGCATCAAGTTTAAAATATATCACACATTTATTCTTAATACATTAAGTTCAAAGAAAGCATTTAACAGACATGGATCATAAAAACACTGATTACATCACTCTGCGACGCACCCCATGGAGGGGGGGGGAGAAAAGATCAGATGGTGTCAGGACTTAGATATCATGAAACCTCTACATGTTTCGTGGATTACCGCTTCATCAAGAGGGATATCCACATGTCCAGTCAAAACCAGGTATGACCTAGGCACGCTTATGCGTCCCTCATCGGCAGAAGTGGGGTGGTATGCATGGAGGTAATCTCATGGCTGAGAACACACATATATGAGTCCTTAGACACATCATCTGATCATTTCAGTTTGTATTTTTGTGAAAAAATCGACAAAAAGACCACATTATAATAATAATCTTTTGACAACAAAGTAAGAAAAAGTCCTATGTTGAAATATTACTTTTCTGGCAAAATCCCAATTGTTCTGCAAGCTGATTGCACTGACATTAGTTTATTATATTTGGTTCTCCATGCTCTATCTGTTTTTAAACTTCAGTTCTGTACAATCTTAAACCGAAGATCAGAAATCTGTTTCCATCAGCACTCCACTACTACTAATAATTGTAATAAACATTTATACAGTATAATTTTGCTGGTAGAAAAATAAGAAATCATTATGCAAAACCTATTATTTATACTGAAGGTCATCTAGCAGTGTATTCTTCAAATATACTAGTGACCATATATTCCTGTACAAGCTTCAATTATTGGGAAAGCAGTGGACTGCTGCAGATGTTTGGGAAAAGGCTACCAATTATAATTCTAAAATGAAGGAGAAAAACCTTTTAGCATTATTTAAATGTGTAGAATCGTTTGAAATATTTCCAAATAATAAGCATTTTAATTTTCTATTATGAATACTAGATCAAAAATGGATCAATTGGGCCTATGGCAAACAAGTTATGATAATTGAGACAGCAGTCCTAAGAAATAAGTGGCAGTAGTTTTCAGTAAGAAGTCCCATTTGTTCAGCGTCTTCATCCATCTAACAGATAACGTGAACACATTAATGACGGCTGGCTATAAAGAGGCTAAAGAAGTAGAGAGAAGGTTGAAAAATATAAACAGGTTCAAACTTTATAATATTCCAAAATTTGCAGAGAGATACACATATGTCATTAGGTAACTGCTTAACCTTATAGTGAGTTCGACACAACCTTGAATCTCAACAGATGATTAATTGCTGTGGAAGCTAGACTCTCCTAGGCAGAGACTCAGCAGGTATCCAGGGGTAATTTGTAAGTATAAAAGGAGGCTGGGAACTTTTCCCACACCCACAGCTTTAAGATTTATTAGGAGGCAGTGTGGACTTTCGTAACATTAAATGAAGCCTGGTCACTTTATAAGCTGCATTTTAATGGTGTAGAGACACCATGGAAACAAACTTATCTACTTCCGTATTTTAGTTCAAGTTAATAGTTTTTATTTATGTTAGTTACAAGGGAATCTAAAATCTATATCTTTCTCTAGAGATAAAGAAATTTCAAACAGTCTCCTTTGCCACCAAATGCCAAGTTGCAAAATTACCAGCACACCAAATAAATGCATTTCACGTGTGTATTGGGGAAAGGCATCACATAGGCATAAAAAACCAACATTTGAGGCCTTGCAGGGTCCCTTTTTTAAGGGAGCATGTAGCCTTAAGAAAGGGACCCTGCGAGGCCTCAAAATGTTGGTTTAGTATGTCTTATGTGATGTTAACTTCACAATAAACACGTGAAACACATTTATTTGGAGTGCTGGTGACTTCACATCTTTATATTTGGCACAGCACTTGGTGGCATTCACTTACAGCACTGATCATTAGAAGGTTGAGTATTGTGAGGAGTGCAGCTTTTATTTGGACTTTATTGTGCTTTACCATCAATTAATGAGGGGACAAAGTGAAATAGATCCTTCCCATCGCACTAACCTCAATAAATTTTCATATATTTGCTTGCCCTTGATGGCTTTATTTTGTATAATGCACATTTTCTAGAGTGAATCTTATATTACCTAAGTGTAAAACAGTGAAATGTGTGCATGTGTGTGTTTATATATATATATATATATATATATATATATATACAGTATCTCACAAAAGTGAATGCACCCCTTACATTTTTGTAAATATTTTATTATATCTTTTCATGTGACAACACTGAAGAAATGACACTTTGCTACAATGTAAAGTAGTGAGTGTACAGCTTGTATAACAGTGTAAATTTGCTGTCCCCTCAAAATAACTGAACACACAGCCATTAATGTTTAAACCTCTGGCAACACAAGTGAGTACACACATAAGTGAAAATGTCCAAATTGTACTCAATTTCCAATTTTAAGTCATTTTCCCTCTCGGTGTCATGTGACTCTTTACTGTTACAAGGTCTCAAGTGTGAATGGGGAGCAGGTATGTTAAATTTGGTGTTATCGCTCTCACTCTCTCATACTGGTCACTTGAAGTTCAGCATGGCACCTCATGGCAAGAACTCTCTGAGGATCTGAAAAAAAGAATTGTTGCTCTACATAAAGAGGACCTAGTCTATAAGAAGATTGCCAAGTCCCTAAAACTGAGCTGCAGCACGGTGACCAAGACCATACAGCGGTTTAACAGGAGAGGTTCCACTCAGAACAGGCCTCGCCATGGTTGACCAAAGAAGTTGAGTGCACGTGCTCAGCGTCATATCCAGAGGTTGTCTTTGAGAAATATATGTATGAGTGCTGCCAGCATTGGTGCAGAGGTTGAAGGGGTGGGGGGTCATCCTGTCAGTGCTCAGACCATACACCGCACACTGCATCAAATTGGTCTGCATGGCTTTTGTCCCAGAAGGAAGCCTCTTCTAAAGATGATGCACAAGAAAGCCCGCAAACAGTTTGCTGAAGACAAGCAGACTAAGGACATGGATTATTGGAACCATGTCCTGTGGTCTGATGAGACCAAGATAAACACAATATTGCAACTTTCTTCAATTTGTTTCCACTAATTGAATTGTAGTGCTGACCCATAATGCAAGTGTACGACCAGGTTCAAGTGAGAAGTCACAAGGAACTGTTCAGTACCAGGCCTCATTTGCCCAAGCCAAGCCTGATCTACATTCGCACAATCTGGACATGCAACCTAGCGCTTCATTGAAACATGTCTACCTAAGGGTTGGTTAACACCAAGCCTGCTGGGCAGCATTGCCCAACACAATGACAAGGCAAAAGCTTTGCTTTGTATAAGGCATGTTAACATCAACATGCTACATTGGTGTGCATTGCGATAAGATAAAAAGATGAAGGCAGCAATACTACCCAGAAGTTGGAAATCTTCTCTCCCATCACTTTGTGAATGGGTGGATGAAATGCAATGTTTGCAAAGATTAGAAGAACTAACTGTTACTTTATATACCACTATACCATTATTATTATATTGTTATGTACCCTTATACCATTCTAAATTTTTTTGAAACTTAAGTTTCTTTGGATTCATTCTTGTTCAGCTTCTAAAATTAGAGAACTGTTGACTATTTGTGGCTTTTAAGCATTCGATTTATTAGGCTATGACATAGAGTGGTGAGGCGTAGATGTGTTTCCCCTTTTCTTCTATTTCAAATATTTTCTCATTTTCTTCTTTCCATTTGTTATTTCAAATTGGTTTTCTTTTTCTCTTTTTGTTCTTTTTTGACCAGATCAGGGTTATATAGGAAATATGTGAATTTAATTAGTGCTTGTATATTGAGGGCTAGTCTCCATTGTTAACACATAACACTATAGGAATTATATGTTAACACATAACACTATAGGAATTATATGTTAACACATAACACTATAGGAATTATATGTTAACCCATAACACTATAGGAATTATATGTTAGCACATAACACTATAGGAATTATATGTTTTGTGATCTGATATGTGAGAGCCCTTTTAAGTGAAATGCATTCATGATTGTCCAAAAAAAACTACTCAGCCTCACATGTACCCAGTGAAGTTTCTGGTCTCAGATGACACACAGAGATTAAGCAAATCCTCCTACATAAGCTGTACCTGTTTATCTGCAGCCATCTCTCCTCTATGTCCATTTAAAGTCCTGAACTTACCTAGGATCTCTCAAGAAGCTCTAAGAAGCAGTGGACAGGGATTTAAAGCCAAACAGTGCAGATCTCAGTGAGGACAGCCCTGAGCCCTGATTGGAGGGAAGGGACACATACCCCTTCTCACAGTACACAAAGCAAAGGATATCAGTCAGCTCTCCTCCACCAGCACATTTTTATGTATTGTCAGGAAAATCTGTCACGCTAATTGCAGTGGAACGAGGCAGCAGAGAGAAATCACACTCAGTACTTTGGATATGATACAGAGCAGTACACAATACAGAAGGATGTGCTTTGTTCATATTTTATGTCTGAGGTTTAAAGAGTCAGAGAGTCTTCCTCCCTTACAACCACATGAGCAACCTCGGTGTTAGGGCCTGTAGTCTAAAAGACTCTTTAAAAGTAAAAAAAGTAAGTCTATGTAATAATTTGATTTTAAAGAATTCATAGAAAACGTTTTACTTGTTGCTTCTATACCCCAGGCAACAAAGTGCTTGTTACATTTTGTGCCATCTTTCTAGTTTATGGTATTGCTGAGATAATGTGGCCAACTGCATGCCCGCCCCACTGTCTGTCCATACATCTAGCAAGGAGACTAATATTAAATTAGCTGTGATTGACAGTACTTGTCTAAGGCCGGCCATACACAGTTCAAATCCCGGCCGGTTCAGCAGGAACTGGCCGAGATTCGAACCATTAAAGGGCAGGCTGAATGCACAGCCAGCCTGCTGGATTCTCTTGTGATTATTGTTAGCGGCTGCTATAGCCTCTAGCATTTATCACTGTCTTCTCTCTGCAAGGACGGCTTTCTCCGCCTGCCCCTGCAACCCCGCTGGTAGCAGATAATGGCTCGGCAGGAGGGATTCCCCTGTCAGCATATTATGTGTTGATGGGGAAATCATGGTTGCAGGAAAGAAATTTGCACCATGTATGGCCGACCTAAGTAACCAGGTGCTTCCTTGAGATAAATGTCATCACTAGGTATGCAAGGGGAGAGGGTGTGTCAGTTCTGCTGTTCCTCCCCTCTGTCTCTTTATTGATCTCTAGGATGTAGATAGACAGACTGCAGAGAATTATCAGTTGCTAGGATGCAGGCTGCAGAGCCACACGTCATCATTAATTGCTAGGATGGAGGCAGTGGAGCCCCATCTTGTCATGCATTTCCATGTAGGGGGTGACCCCACCAATGATGCCATGTAACCTGACCATCTGTGTCCTAGCAACAGAGGACACAGTGTGGCCCAGCCACCAGTGTCCTAGCAACCAGTAATGCTGTGCAGCCCAGCTGCTTGCACCCTCACTCAGCAGTGGACAGGTGGGGTCTAATTCCAGAAAAAGCATAGCACCTGCAAATTGCAATTTAAAGGTCATATATATTTTATAACATCAAATTACCAAATGTTTTGTATAGCAGGTTATAAAAGCTATATCTTGTTTTTAGTTTAGGAAAAAAAAAGTTTTCCTATCAGCTGGCAGCAACCTATTGTGACACGTTTGTTCCATTTCAGAATGCATCAAAGCATTTTGTAATTATAGTATTGATTTGTAAACTGATGGAAAAAAAATGTTTTTTCTAACAATCGCATGGGGATGCTGGTGTGACATTTACAAGGTTAAAACAGGCGGTGAGGTCCTCCTACCACATCTGAACCTGGATCGCTTTATAGATGCATACCAATTTAGCCACATGTGTAAACTTATTAGTTAGGGATGGGTTTTCATCTTCTTTAAGTTGTTCATTATATTTAAATTATAGATAATAATATGATCATAATCTTCAATTGTCTTGTTGCTGCAGGAACTAAACTTGTGTATTTATTAAATCATTAAGAGCGCTCTTCTGCAACTCTAGCAATGTTAAGCTTCACTTGTTTTGCGATTACCAAATAAGAAAAAAAACAAGCGATTGATGGGCTGATGTTCACACAGGGGAGGGGCGGACGCCCGGGCGCATCACAGCCAGCCTTTAAATCTAGTATCTCTTGGACAAAACACAACACTGCACATGGTCTGCTGGCACTGTTGTGACAGCCAGAGGTATCGGCGTCAGTCAATTATCTTCATAAATGCCTCTTGTGCTAATGAGCACTTACAAAAATCACCGGACTTTTTCTGGCAGGGAGAAAAGATCAGTTTCATTGCTTGCAGAACTAATTCAGTGTACAAAAGTGAAGGCTCCACCATTGCTGCCTCTTTTACTGCCCCTTTTGTCAAGGCTTTTGATGTGCACTGAAGAGATTGGTCTGTGTTTGCAGCTCTTCATCCTCAGTTCATTGCTTGCCATTAACATACATATCCATATGAAAAGTTTGGTAGTGTCACCAACAGCTGTCCGGAATGGCGTTTTAGAAGGGTAGGAAAAAAAAAGAATCTAGGCCTTCTTAAAATGCTGACAGAACTATTTAGGCCTTTTTGGCAATGATATACCTAGGTTTTAAAAGGACCCATTCACTGAGAAAGCAACTAGGCATAATGCTACAGTCTTACATCAACTGCCTCCTACTTTGAAACAGTCAGTTGTTCTACTTTGAAAAGAACCAAACTTGTATAGCCCCTGACACATTGGATATTTTATACAAGCCTCATTGCTGACACATATTGCTCTGAGATATTCTATTATAAAACACGCAGAACTTTCAAGGTATAGTTATAGTAATGCTTGAAAGAAAAAGCAAAAAAATATAAAAACAAGCAAAAAACACAACATAAAACATAGCACATAGCTGTATAAAGTGATCTGATTGACGCACACAGGGCACAGCATAAATAAGAACACAGTACCTCTATAGGAAAAGAAATAGACAATTTTATGAGGACATCAGTTGGTTTACTGAACAACATAATTCATACAATTACGTGCAGAAATACATGGCAACCAGGACTGTGCATTCTTTGTGATTATTGCTGTTGGCTATTACACCAATGTCTAAAACTTAACAACCTGATCAAGTAAGGTCATATTTAGGCATAAGATATATAAGAAATAAGTTATACTTTAATGTCATTGTATACATACAACAACATTTACCAGGATACTCTTTACAACAGCAATTCTCAACAAAACCACACATACATACTCCTAGCACATGCCCACATATCTATTTAAATATAATAAATGTTATTTAAAAAATTAAAATTTCGCATACAATTCTTAAAACCCTGCATCTGGTGGCGTTATGGACACACTACCCAAGGTACACCAAAATGATGATGTCTTTTTACACAAGCTACTCCCACTATGTACTCTAATTTTTATTTTTATTTATTTTTTAACCACTTGCCAACCGCCCGCCACAGCGTGACGGAGGCAGAGTGGCTCGTTATCACAAACCACCGTCACCTGACGGCGGCTGCGATAACTAGTATTGTGAGTGCGCACCGCCAGAGGCACGCTCATACACTCACTGTGTTCCGGGGGGGCCAGGGAGCGGGTAGGGTGGACTCGATCGCCACCGGCTACCCACTATCCCCCCCCCAGAGTGACAGAACGGAGGTCCATGTATGTAAACATGGATCTCCGTTCTGATGGAGGGGTAAGGGCTGTGATCACAGGCTTCCTGTATATGGAAGCGGTGATCACTCCCCTCCCCCTGCCAGCCCAGCCCCCATACAGTAAGAACACAGTCAGGGAACACAGTTAATCTTTAGAGTGCCCCCTTCAGGTTAACCCCTTCACTGCCAATGGCATTTACACAGTAATCAGTGCATTTTTATAGCACTGATTGCTGTATACATGCCAATGGTCCCAAAAAAGTGTCAAAATGGTCTGACATGTCCGCTGCAATATCGCAGTACCACTAAAAATCGCAGATCGCCACCATTAATAGTAAAAAAAAAATAAAACCCCAGAAATGAATTCTCATCATTCGTAAACGTGGCAACTTTTGCGCAAACCAATCAATAAAGGCCAATTGCGATTTTTTTTAACCAAAAATATGAGGAAGAATAGAAATTGGCCAAAACCGATGAATAAAAAATTTTTTATATTATTTTGGGATTTGTATTTTAGCAAAAAGTAAGAAAAATAGTTTTTTTTTGCAAAATTGTTGCTCTTTTTTTGATTATAGCAGCGATCAGAAATGACGCAGAGGTGATCAATTACCACCAAAAGAAAGCTCTATTTGTGGGAAAAAAAGGACGCAAATTTCGTTTGGGTACAACGTCGCACGACCGTGCAATTGTCAGTTAAAGCGATGCAGTGCCGAATCGCAAAAAGTGCTCTGGCCCTAAAGTGTGAAATCCTTCCGGGGCTGAAGTGGTTAAATGGCTATCCGGTTTAATCACTCATAAACTGCAATCATTTTGGTTCAGAAGAGGGAAAACAAAAAAAATTATGGCCAAGTTGACCTCAAGAAAAAATAATCTTCATCCCACCACAGTTGGATTAGTTCCCTAGATAAAAAAAAATCACACTACTCTTCGTAATTTTACCTTTGGATATCATTCATTTTTACATCATCACTTTAATTTGTTCTCGCCATCATAACACATATATGTGATAGGAATGTGGGTGGATCTTAATGCCCAGCTGTTACATGTATGCATCCTTTGGGCTCCACTGTGTGTGCTGAGAGCGCGAGTTGTCACCGACAGCACTCAGTCACTGTCTATGAATGAGATGTGCTCCTGGCCATGTGTTTGCTATAGCAGCCAATCACATTGGTCACATGATCAGGAACTTCACATCCCCAGTGTTATAGTGGAACTTAAGAAATAAAGTCCTGCTAGACCATTTCAGGCTGGTCTTTTTTGCAGGTATAGCTATGTAAAAATGGAAAAGTAAGTGCCTATATTGTTTAAAATGCAGTAATACACTGTCTCACCTTGCTGTGAACATGAACAGTTGCTCTCTAATGTGTCAAGAATGTAGAGGCCAATTTGCTGACAGCTCAAAGATTTACTGCTGCTTATGGGGCACTGCGTTTCAGCAAAATGGCAGCCACCAGAAAGAAGAGACAGGAACAATTCTGGAGGTAATTTACAGGACACGCTCATTTTGTAGCATAATTATTAGTGTGGAATGTATGTTCCTTGCTAAAGAACATTATGTTTTGTCAAGTTGTTATGGGTAAAGTTCTGATTTAAGATCTACTTAAAGGGCCACTGGGAGATGTCAGCAAGGGATTATATTTCTGTTATTGGTTTTTCTATTGCTACTGATGGTACAAATTAATTTTCTCCATATATTGACTTGTCCTTTGCAGAGTCCATATGATAAAAAATATCATTGGTCAGATCTGGTCATATTTATAAGTATTTTTTTTCTATACTAAACAAGCCTAGTTTTTCTACCATTTCCGTCCCTTTTATTAGTTTGGTTGCTCAAGTTTTTGCATGGATGTAAACAGCAATACAAAACCTTTTAATAATATTATACAAGCTGTAACAGATCACCACAGCTCTCAGATGTCAGTGTCTTCAATCAGGGCAGATGTCCCCATTGTTTTCACTGACTATGGTTTGACGTTTTTTGCTGTAGTTTTAATGCCCTGTCTAGATACAGATTGATCTTTGAGTTAGCACTTTTTGAATGCAAACTTCTAAGTAAAGAAAAGACATACCTCCTTTTTTCTTCAACTTTAGGCCTCATGCACACAGGACATTTTAAAAAATGTAATAAGAATGGCAGTAGAGTTTTTGAGCATTTTTACATTAGCGTTTTTGAGCGTTTTTTTTTCAATGGATCAAAATGTCCGAATACGCTGGGGAGCTGTGTTTTTGAGCGTTTTTGGGCATTTTTCAGCATTTGAGCATTTTTACAGCTGAAAAACTTCTCTCAGAACCCACTAGTCTTGTGGGTTTTTTTTAACAGCTCAAAAACGCCCCTGCCCAAAACAGTTGATAATCGCCTAGGTGTGCATGAACACATAGGATAACATGATGGGGAGTTTATTTACTGTAGAGAAAAAAAGTCTGAAGCCAAAAACAGCAGCTGTAAAAATGTCCAAAAATGTCCTGTGTACATGAGGCCTTAAAGTATAACTAAAGTCAAAACTTTTTTTCAGTTTTGGATAGAGTGGAGAGGGATTAGAACGCTTGTCAGGTTTTATTGATGGCTGTGCCCCCAATAAGAAAATTCACCCTCTCTATGGGGTTGATTTACTAAAGCTGGAGAGTGCAAAATCTGGTGCAGCTGTGCATGGTCAGCTTCAAACCTCAGCTTGTTCAATTAAGCTTTTCTTTTTAGGTTAAAACAGATTTATTTAGGTACATTAAAATAAGGTATCGTCACGTGTACCCAAGAGGATACACTCCACCAAAAACAACCGCACACGCAGTTCAATTAAGCTTTAACAATAAAACCTGGAAGCTGATTGGCTTTTATGCAGAGCTGTACCAGATTTTGTACTCTTCAGATATAGTAAATCAACCCCCATATGTCCTGTTTACCATTAATATTGAAAGTGATAATAAAAGTAAATCCTAAATTTTGGGTTATCCCCAGAAAAGTAACAGAAGGGAAATCTTCCAATAGGCACACTAGTACTGGTGAGCTCGGGGTCCCCAAGGAAATCCCCTTAATTTACAGGGATTTCCTCTCACTTCCTGTTTGGCTATGGGACAGGAAGTGAAGGGAAATCTTTCTGGGACATAACTGGCGAATAAAAATCTGACAGGGGTTATAACCCTCCCTTAAGCCTCGTACACACGGGTCGACGATCGTATGACCGAACGGACCAAATCGTATGTTGGCTGTTGTATCTAGCATACTGACATGCACTACACGATCGTACGACCAAGCTGAATGTAGTGTTGTGTTATGAACATATAAAGAGAAAGTTCAGGTGCACGTAATTAGTGCCTGGTTGTTCCTGACTTCTGAGCATGCGTGTTTTGCACAATACAACTTGTTGGACCAACTTCTCTATACACGTCTTAAGACCGCTTGTTGGTACTACCAAGTTTTCTAGTTTGCTCATACAAGTCCTGTTGTACGACCGGCATACGTCAGCAGTTCTAATCGCGCATACTAACGAACAATTTCTCATACAATGGTAGTTCGTACGACCTGTTGTATACGACCGTCGAACCGTGTGTACGAGACATTACTCTATCCAAAATAAAAAAAAGTTTTGACTATCATTCTACTTTAAGTAATCCACACAAAGCTGTAACTTTGGCCAAAAGAAAAACTTTCTAAATTCCTGTCTAAGAATTCTGCAAGTCAATACTGAATTGTAAAACCTGACTAAACTTCCAGTTTAAATTAGCTAACCATATTTCAGATTGATCAAATCAACAGGTGCTCAAATTCTTACAGTTCATGTTCTTCAGAAAGCCACCTGCTGCAGAGAAGGGGCCTTTCTCTCTGTGGGGAACCAGTGGTCTCTCCACAGAGTTTCTACTCATCTCCTGCTGAATCAGAGCTCTCCAATCAAAACTGTTGATTGGAGATCTGTAGCTCTGATTTAGTGAGGGGGTGTGTCTGACCTCTTCAGAGAGACCACTGCTTTCACAGCAAGGGTCTTTACCTGTAACATGTCGGCAGGAGACTGCTATACAAGTAAAAATGAACTGTATTTTGAATTGTTTTGATGTGCTTGGAAAGTATTAAAGTGGTTCTAAAGGCAGACTTTTTTTTATCTTAATGCATCATATGCATTAAGATAAAAAAAAAACCTTCTGTGTGCAGCAGCCTCCCTCAGCCCCCTAATACTTACTTGAGCCCCATCTCTATCCAGCGATGTTGCACGAGAGCCACAAAATCTCTATCCAGCGATGTTGCACGAGAGCCACATTAGCTGAGACAGCAGAGGTTGTTGCTGTTGGCATCAAAGTCAGTGAGACCGGGGAGCTGAGCTGTGTCTCCGTGTCTGAATGGACACACAGAGCAACAGCTCAGCTTGGGTACCCCATAGCAAACTGCTTGGTGTGGGGGCACTTGGCAGTAGGGAGGGGCCAGGAGTGTCGGTAAGGGACCCAAGAAGAGGAGGAACTAGGCTGCTCTGTGCAAAACCATTGCACAGAGCAGGTAAGTATAACATGCTTGTTATTTTTAAACAAAAAACAATACTTTAATATCACTTTAAAATGAATTAAAATTGAAGCTCATTTTATTGATTGATTTGCCAAATTTTTAGGCAGGACTTAAGAAAGTTTTTAATTTTTGAACAAAGTAGTGAGTCACAGCAGTTTGGGATTTCTTAAGGCCCATACACACGGTGTAGCAGTTGTACAACAACGGTCACACAACAGCTTGTTGTATGATCAGCCGACCGTTAGTACACGCGATTAGAACAGCCGACGTTCGATGGTCGTACAACAGGAGTTGGATAAGCAGACTAGAAAACTTTTGTTGTTCAACAAGACGTCGTACGACTTGAATCATGTGTACAGGGAAGTTGGGCCAACAAAGCTGTATGTGCAAAACACGCATGCTCAGAAGTCAGGAACGCTCGGAAGTGTCAGTTCGTGTAAACCTACCTTCTTAATTCACAAATCACATTCACCTGAACTTCCTCTTTATATTCTCGTAGCACGTCACCACGTTAGGCTTGGTCGTACGATCGCTTAGTGCACGTCAGTACGCGAGACACAACAACCAACATAGGATTTTGGATGTCTGTTCATACAACCGTCTCACCATGTGTACGAGGCTTTAGAAGTTTATCTTAGTTTTAATTAGCAAAATCGAATTAATTTGAGCTATATTGAAAAATAGGACATACCCCTAATTTTAAATCTTCAACATTTTAGGATTCTATAATGAGCTTTATAGTTTCCAATGGATGTAGTAGGCTTAGGAGGAGGCATAAAAAATGGTTCTTCTAAAGCAAACCTGTTTTATGCACAGCAAGATCACAGTGATGTAAAGACGATTTAAACAAAGCAAAATGACATTTGTATTTTAAATACAATCACCAATTGTTGAGTAAACAGCAGCAGTGATGGGGTTTATTTGCACATTTTTTTTATGTGCCTGGAAAAACTGATAATGCCAATTTGAACGACATACTGGCTTCTTTGGCTTCTTACATCTCTGGAAGTATCTGGAGGCAAGGCCTTCCTGCCAAAATTTCTAGGGTTTCCCACAGTGACAGCCATTACAGAGCCATTACAAAGTGATGGTGTCATACTTCCCCAAAGGATTTTCTATTGCTGACAAAATTAATATATGAGAAGCCAAACTGGAAGAAAATGACTTTGTTGTTGACTTGCGGAAGATGAGGGAGACATGACACAAGCTGGAGTCTCTAAGATATACAAAAGCCCTAGTTCTCGATTTGCTCTCTAGTTCACGTTAAGAAATAAAATGTGTATTTTTGGTGGAGTATATGTAGAAATGTACCTCATATCTCTCAAACATCATCAGCTCAGCATAAAATTGTGTGTAATTCACTTTTTGCCTAGAGCAAGAGAGAATGACCAGTTCCCAAAACCACTGCTTTATCATGTCCAAAAACTGAGCGTTCTCCTCGTTTGACAGCTGAGAGCAATGGCCATTCAACTCAATGGAGAGCTGGTAACACTCAGAGGGAGGAGTGCACATTGCACTCAACCTTTAAACAAAGTGTGGCCTGTCAAAACAATGCGTGACCTTACCCAAAGGCTGACTGGAGCTATGAATAAACACAGGTTCAGTGAGCTTGGGCAAAAGATATGACCTTTAGTAAAAATACCCCTCCCTAGAGGACGCAATCAGTGAAAATAGAAAATATTTTTTGTGGGAGCAGTGGGGCATGCTGTAACCAGTCTTTGGATTTCTATATAGATCAAATGACCACTATTGAATCTAGTCATTTATTTATTAAATGATCCTTAAAGGAAACTTGTCATAATAGAAACATGGTGGTTGCACTTGTTGACTTTTTCTTCTAAAAATGCTTATTGCCTAACTGTCATGCTGGCTCTCTTGCCTCTCTTCTTTTAGCCACTGACCAAGAAAAAGTATGCAGATAAGGTCTTCTGACTTTTCCCTATCATTTATGATCTTCATGCTTGTTGTATGTCAGTGACTATAAGGTGCATCGGGACTGCCCTGGGCACCCCGCCCAGCACAGTCTCAACACAAGACAAGGCGAAAAGTCTTGTTCCCTAGTGGATCAGCAAAACAGCCAGGCATCTAGCTTCTTAAAAGCAAGTTAACAATGGCAGCTGTTGTATTTCTCTTGTGAAATGTTTATTTTCAACCTTAAATCCAGGCAGATATATAAAAAAACACCAGTTAGGGGTCTATGTATTCATTAAAAATTAAATGTCTTAATGTCAGCCTCTTCCCATACCTTGCATAAGAGTACCTAGGATGGGAAGAGACAGTACTAGGTACCAGGCAGGTTATGCTACAGTACCAATGAGCAGAAAGTGACTGGTGATTGGAGGAGAAAGCAGAGTAAGCAGAAAAATTAACTCATTCATAGTTAAATAACACTTTTCTCCTCTGATTATAAGGTCCACAGTGATATAGTTTATTCATGGCATCAGGTTCAACAAAAAGAGAAATCTCCATACTGTTTGGTTTATTTAAAAATGTAAAAGCAATTGCACTTGCAAAAAGAATAACAATTCAAGCATGTAAATGGAGTCGGATCACCACCTCTGTGTGCTTTTCAATTACCGGAAATTACATCACTACTCGTCCCCGCTTGCCTCATTTCACCCCCTCCCACTGGGCATCTTCAGAAGCTGGGGGTGCCAGTGACTGGACCACTTATATGTCATACCTCCCTCCCACTACACCTAGCGCCTCCCTCTACACCTTATTGTGCCACTTCCTCTTTTTATGACATATAAGCGGCCCAGTTACTGGCGCCCCCAGCTTCTGAAGGTGCATAGGACAAATGGTGAGGTAATTTCCGGTAATTGTAATGCATACGAGTCGGCGATCTGACTCCATATACATGCTTGGATTGTTATTCTTTTTGTAAGTGTAATTGCTTTTAAACTTTTAAATAAACCAAACAGTATTATGCTATGGAGATTTCTCTTTTTGTTGAATCTGATGCCATGAATACACTATATCAGACCTTATAATCAGAGGAGAAAAGTGTCATATCCATCCAAATTATATCAGGATACCTACGTGCCCACTTAGTCTTAGCTGTTGGTAAGTGAGGGTGAGTTGCACTTTGTTTGCACTTATGGGCTATATGAATTAAGACTTTTGCACTGGCACTTTATATAATATTATTTATTATTTATTGTTTACTATTTTATACACAGACGTATATGCACTAATTTTTAAGGCAACTTTACACTGAGTGATTTATTCGCAAAAACACCAATATTTGAGTTTTTAGTATAGAAGCAGAGCTTGGTTCACTTTGATATTCAATCCAGTGACCCTTTTGCTGCTATTCGAACGTGCTATCCACTACACCACTGTGCTGCCCAGTATCACTCAATTCTGCAAGTGATCTTATTTACTATCACTGTTTTCTAGCTGATCAAAAACCACTTTTGACATAAAGGGACGCTTTTTGGGTGCCATGGACATTCTCAAGTTTCCAGGCAGAAAGAATGGCATATATCAGTGTTTCCCAACGCAGTCCTCAAGGCACACCAACAGGTCATGTCTTCAGGATTTCCATTATTTTGCACAGGTGATTTGATCAGTTTCACTGCCTTAGTAATTACCACAGCTGTTTCATCTGAGGGAAATCCTGAAAACATGACCTGTTGGTGTGCCTTGAGGACTGGGTTGGGAAACACTGGCATATATAATATAAAAGTGCATGCAGAGCACTGGGCAAACCACTAGGGACAAAAGGGATTTGAAAGTATTTCATACAGTAATGTAATCTTACAGATTATAGTGTACTCTAGGTGTTAGGTGTGTTTCACTTTTTGTATTTGCCGCCGTGCTCCGCCTCCATGCGACGTGACACTCGCAGGGATCGGAGCCCGGCACATAGTACATCAGGTGGAGGACACAGCCTACGGACACAGCGGGAGGACATCACAGGATCCTGGGGGCAAGGTAAGTAACTTTGCCTGGATCCTGCAATGCTATCCCGAGTGTGGCTCGGGGGTTATCGCTTTTGGTAGTGAAAATTCCCCCCCCCCCCCGAGCCACCGCTAGGGAGGTTAAATTCATGTAATTCAGTGCACTACAAAGTTTGGTACAAGAAGGGCCAGCAAAATAAGACCATACTGTAGTGTTGTCAGTCAGACACTGGAAGCTTGCAGCCAGGAGAACAGAGCACATTGAGCAGATTGTACTCAACAGTGTGGTGATGCAGCTTCAGTGCTTCATCAGCATGCAGAGAATGAGGTAATGACCATGCTGAATTGCTTAACTGCAGTGCAAAAATGTGAGGTCACCAACCTGGATATGCTGTGTAGCAGGAGTGGTTAGACCTCAAGGCCAAAAGGAGTTTGCTAAATACATGTAATACATAGTTAATTTGGTTGAAAAAAGACACAAGCCCATCCAGTTCAACCAACTATAATAATAATATTTACAGCTATGATCCAACATTTCTATTTGTGAACTTAATTATCTAACTGGGTATAGGAAAACGCAGTTGCTTAAAAATATATGAATGTACGTTCACAGCTTAGTTATCAATCAATGGAAGGGAAAGGGTAGAAAATGAGAAAGGGAAAAAGTATATGACTTTAAAGCTAATGAATAGCATGCGCCTTCCCAATCACTTGTTTTGTGACCGAGTTTTGTCAAACTTAGAAAGGAGCACATTTGATTGATAAATGCTTCTCCGCCCTACCCCCTTGAGTTCGTGACCTCCGGGCCATAATTTACAATACATGGTAGGCAAAGGTTTTTCAGAGTTTTAGTAGACAGATCATTGTTGGTGTTCAAGGGGCTGACATAAATGCAGTTTTCATTAAAAGTGAAAACACTCTACATCTGTCAAGGCTAGCAAGCAGCCCCTTACATAGGACTACAAACTCTTATAAACAATTTTGCTGACATTTTTTTTTTTAACAAAGCTATTTATTTTATAATAAAATACAGCTTATTTAATGGGATATATCTGCAAGTGAAAAGCATTTGTTAAGTAGACCTGAAAAGGTTAGATCACAAATGTCCAGGACTTGTAAGTGGGTGTATTTGATGTGTAGAGGAAAGGTGAGCAGTAACTCCCAGTAGCCATTTAGAAATCAACTGATAGTTGATCATAGATGGTGGCTGAAAGTTTATTGCAGTTGCTGTAAATGCATTTTCTGTATGTGCATAAAAAATGATGGTCCATCTAACGCAGTGGTTCTCAACTCCGGTCCTCGAGACCCCCTAACAGGCCAGATTTTAGGTATTACCTTGGGGAGATGCAGACTGGAATACTGCAATCACTGAGCAGCAAATGATATCACATGTGATGCATTTCAGTTATCCTGCAAACCTGGCCTGTTAGTGGGTCCCGAGGACCGGAGTTGAGAACCACTGATCTAACGCTCTTCTTCCCCCAGACTAACAATGCTGCTGTCCAAAGATGCCCCCTGTGCTCATTCATTCAGAGTGGGGGCACTCTAATACAGGAGCTGTGTTACTGGTCAGGTCACCAGATGAAAACAGAGAGAAAAAAGTCTAAAAAAAAGAAAACTATTGCAGCCACCACATCTAAGGATTGGTAAGCTGCAATATGTTACATTGTTAGTTTTGAGTTTAATACCAATTTAAGGCTGTATGTGGTGTTAAAATGGATGTAAACCCTCCACTCACCCATTATAAATGAATGGCACAGTATTAATGTATATGTACATGCAAGCCTCCTGCATGTATCCCTACATTGCAAACGTTACCCCTTTCAGCAGTAGCAGCCTTGCAAAGCACTGGAATCAGTGGGTGTCTCTCTTTGCTGAAGCTTGGTGGGTGGAGTTGTGATGTCACAAGGCTTCCCACCCAGCTCTATACTTAGAGCTGGAGAAGATGGGATGGGAGAGAGTGAGGCTCTTTTTGCTCCGTGCATGAGATAAGAAAATGACCTGTCACTCACACAGCATGGGATGAAACAACTCCTTTTTCTCTCTTTGTTGGTCTTTCTCTTACTGAAAAAGATAAGAGCATTGCTCAGAGCTGGATTAACTCTTCATGGCAAGACCGGGCACAGATGACATTATATCAGTGGTGTAGTGGATAGCACTTTCGCCAAGCAAAAAAAGAGTCACATGTTTGAATCCCGACCACGACACTACCTGCCTGGAGTTTGCATGTTCTCCCTGTCCTTGTGTGGGTTTAATCCGGGTACTCCGGTTTCCTCCCACACTCCAAAGACATGCTGGTAGGTTAATTAAATCCTGTTTAAAATTGCCCCCAGTATGTGTATGAATGTGAGTTAAAGACCTTAGATTGTAAGCTCCTTGAGAGTAGGGACTGAAGTGAATGCACAATGCATATGTAAAGCGCTGTGTAAATTGATGGTGCTATATAAGTACCTGAAATAAACGAATAAATATCCTCTCCAAGTAGAAGTGTCAGTAAATTTTTTTTTGGGTTTACATCCACTTTAAAGAACAGTATGAACTTCACCGACAGTCTTAGCAGCAGTGTACACTAGGAGCCATAGGCGTGCCCATGGGGTGTGCTGGGTGTGCCTGGGCGCACCCTAATCACCCGTGCTGTCTCCTGGGATAGGGTTAGGCCCAAATTTGCTAGAAACAAAGAGCATAGGCTGTGGTATTACTACAAGAACTATAATACAGCAGTATACATAAACAACATAAAAATAAAAACAAAAAAAACCCAAAATATCACCCTTGAACCAGAGCCATCTTCCAGCATAAAAATCAGTTTAACCTAAAAAAAGGCCTTGGCACCATAAAACAAACAGCAATATCCTTCCTAAATAAATAAAAAAGACCCTTAATACCAACCCCTGAAGCAAGAAGCTATGTTTTCAAAGGGAACCCTTGCGGCAAAAAAAAAAAATTATGGATAAGATAGTAACTGGAAGTTACCACTACAAAATAAAATGAAAAAAACAAAACAAAAGCTCCCGATGAAAAGAACAAAGCAATTTAAAAAATAAAGAGGGAAGCAAAAGGGTTGAGTGTACAAAGATGTAGCAATCAGTATTGCTGGCCATAGGTCAAGGTCATGTACTGCATTATGGTTTTAAAAAAAACTCTTCTTAGTGAATCTGAGTATAAATTTGCCAGGACCTTGTATCTCAAACACACAGAATTCACCTCAAACCCACAGTATCAGTGGACTCAAAGATCGTTCCTACACCTTCTTTGCTGACATCACTCTCTACAATACCATAATAGGTATCACACATAATATGGATAATTTAAATATTTAAAGTGCTTGTAAAGACTTATGGTGTTTCCTTCCATGGTGATCTTCCCCCGGCCACCCCCCCCCCCCAATACTTAGCTGAGCCAGATCTCGATTCATCGCTGTGCCCAAAAGCAGCAGCATTGATTGCTCTCTCTTTCCTCACAAGACATGGCCATTGGCTCCTGCTGTTGTCCAGGGCCCAGCCGCACTGTGTGTGTCAACAGTTGCACACAGCCTGGCTTGGTATTGAGCCTGCATGAATGCCCCCATAGCAAGCGGAGGAGTGGAGACAGCCAGTGGATAGGATAAGGTTAAGATAAAAAGCCTTCTGTGCAGCCCCCCTCAGTCCCCCTAATACTTACCTGAGCCTCAACTCGATACAGTAATATTGCACGAGAGACTCGGCTGTCCGGGACTCTCAATCCTCATTGGCTGAGACACCAGTGAAGCGCGATTGGCTCCCGCTGCTGTCAAAGTCAGTTAGCCAATGAGGAGAGAGAGGGGGCAGGGCCAGGCAGCGGCTCCATGTCTGAATGGACGCACAGAGCTGCGGCTTGGTTTGGGTTCCCCCATAGCAAGCGGCTTGCTGTGGGGGGCACTCAACAGGAGGGAGGGGCCAGGAGCACCAAAGAGGGAGCCGAAAAGAGGAGGATCTGGGCTGTTCTGTGCAAATCCACTGCAACAGTGCAGGTAAGTATAACATGTTTGTTATTTTTAACAAAAAAACAAGACTTTGGCATCACTTTAATATTAAAAAAAAACCAAACAAACAAAAAAAAACCAAATCACTTTAAATATCAAGTATTTATTGAAAATCCTGCTGATATATCACCCCGGGTTTGGTAGAGCCTATTAGGGATAATTTTTTTAAATTACTTTTTTGTCTACATTTTTTCATTTTAATTTCTATTTTACCTGCTCAGCATTGTTCCTATAATTTAACAGATAGTAACTAGCTTTTCACCAGCTTTTGGCAAGCTAAAGGTGTCTTGATCCGCAAATATGGTCTTTTCATCTAGTAAAAAAGTTTGGTAAATAATGTTTTAAAATTATTAGGGAAACTTTATTTGATCTACAATATACATGTTATCTCAAAAACTTGCAGGAAACAAAAATGCCAAAATATTTTTCAGATATGATAACTCTTAAAATGTTACTTTTAACATGTGGCATGTGATAATACCGCTTTACAAAGACCACAATTGTATTTTAGTAAAAAAAAAAATTAGTTGGTAATTGTAGTCTTTTAAATATAAAATTCAATGAATGCCTGTAGTGGTCAGAAAAAATGTACTAATTTAAATCAATAGGGGAATATTTTGTATAAGAAATAGCAACTCACTAGATCTAGGTAATTAGAGTAGTAAATAAGGGAAATACTTTGAAAAACTTTACCAAAGCTTAGAAATTTAACAAACTTGAATCCCTTTAGTCGGCAATAACTAGAAATAAATGTTTGTTCTAAGGTATAGGCTTTTAAAAGTGTTTTGGTCATGATTAAAATAAATAATTTTTGTACTTCTATAAAATTTAATGGATAGTATGTTTTTATTACACTCATGAAATTTGTTTTTTGTGCTGTGTTTGGGATGTGCATGACTTTCCTTAAACATGTTTCTCTCAGGCATCAATTAAAGAAAGTGGATCTGTGATTAGTCCAATGCAGGGGCAGAGAAAAAGGCACCCTTGAATCAAAGGGGGGGGGGACCTAACTGTGCTTTATTGTCTTACAATGCAGCAGTTTATAGCTGAAACCTGCTTACCGCCCTGCACTGCAAACCATGGGAACTGCAGTCGGGTGGAAAGTTATTCCCCTCTTTTTCTTTGGATGAGAAGTAGCTTTAAGTATCATAAGGACAATCTAAAGCTTCTAAAGCTCACCCTAGTAACTGAGACATTTTGGATAATCTTTAGG
Organism: Glandirana rugosa; assembly: GCA_018402905.1. Lineage (NCBI taxonomy): Eukaryota > Metazoa > Chordata > Amphibia > Anura > Ranidae > Glandirana > Glandirana rugosa. Next base: position 2,569,814 of record BLSH010260131.1, read on the forward strand.
GGTCTTTCTGCATCAGCTTCTTCTTCCTTTTTTTTTTTGCATTAAGAAGTAAGTTAATGATGAGCTCCCTCTTTTTTTCCACCCTTGTAAGCCAAAAGCGCCTGTTTAAGTTAAGTACCACCTCCCTTTAGCTCTTGGGAAAGCACTCAAGAGGGATTTACTTGGCTCTGTGTGCATGACACATAATGAAAACAATTTTACGCTGTGGAGGGAAGTATTGGCCAATTACTGATGTGACGGCCACCTGCAGAAGCGAGCCCATAGCAGCAGCATTGGCTGTTCATGAATATTTTATGGTGTGATGTTATTTTGAATGGCTGGGGCAGGTGAAGAGGGCCAGGGTGTAATAAGTAACTCTGCTGGAGACTGTGTAGCAGTACTGTTTCTCTGCAGCAGTCCATAGTGTAACACCAAGGAGAATGGTGACCCTGCCTGGGGTGTGAGCAAGGCCAGCTGAAGCTGAGGAGAGATGATGTGACAAGTCGTGGTGGGCACTTTTTGAAATCTCTTGTCTGCAGATTTCACACACGATGTCCATCTTGAAAGGCCTCTGCATCCATCTTGTCTGCTTTAATTTGATAAACTGAGTGTGAATAAGGATTAAATGAGAACTTTGCAAAGGGCCCAACTTGTCCTTATTCCTTAATCCAGTTAACATATAAGTAAACGGGTGAAGAAAGATAGAATGAAGCAATTATTATTAGTCAGAATTCTTAAAACAATGAGTTTTTTTCCACATATGTGCTTGGCACAAGATGGCTTGTATAATACTATACAGAGGAAAACTGAAATAATAAATAACCTATATCTTTGTGTGGTACGCTCGTGTTGCTTCACAGCAGGAAGTTGTAAGGCACACGCACCAGAGCAGGCTTCATGGAAACCCATTGTTTCGTAGACCTCGAGACATAATCCACCTGTTTCATGACTAATTATATAATTCAAAATAGTTGCAATGTCTGTGCAACATAGTTCACTGTAGTTGAGGGCATATCCAAGTATCAGCAAATGTAACATTTAAATGGTTGGTTTGTTCTTTTATTTTATGTGCTTTCACCAATGAATTGACTACATATTCTGGTGTCCTACTTATGTAAAAGGTTATATATTGTTCCATTGGCCTGCTGTGCAAATATAACAATTACACAGAAATATGATTCAAAGTATATGTGAACCCTTACTTTGTAAAACAACACGTAAGTTTAAAACAGAATTGCAAAGCAGAACATTTATATACTGTATATATATATATATATATATATATATATATATATATATACACACTATATTGTCAAAAGTATTGGGGAGCAGGATTCATTATTGTGTTGGCCCACCCTATGCAGCTTTAAAAAGCTCAACACTTCCTGGAAGGCTGTTCACAAGGTTTAGGAGTGTGTCTATGGGAATGTTTGACCCAAAAGTTCCCAAAGTTGGGAACATGAAATTGTCCTAAATGTTTTGTTATGCTGACATCCTACGGTTTCCGTTCACTGGAACTAAGGGGCCAAGCTCAACCACTGAAAAACAACTCCACACCATAATCCTCCATCCCCCAAATGATTAGGACCAGTGCAGAAAGCAAGGTCCATAGACATGGATGAGCGAGTTTGTGGTGGAGGAACTTGATTGGCCGGCAGTCCTGACCTCAACCTGATAGAACACCTTTGAGATGAATTAGAGCGGAGACTTTTGCACAAAGAAGCAATATAAAAGATCAGGAAACAGACACATATCAGGAAAATGGAAAGTTGGTGTAACATATTCTTTAATCTTATATCTCAAGAGGAAAACCAAAAATCTATTTTTTGGTATATTTGGCATAATGCCGCACTTTATTTCATCTTCTTATTCAAATCATTTTTTGTAAATCAGTTACAAAGTTCCTAGTCTAGAGGTACTTTCAGTAACAACTTTCTTTCTTTCTTTCAGGTTAACAGTGCTTAGCCCCTGCCTTGCAACATTGTCAGCCTGCTGTGTGAGCTCCGTTAGTTGGCCATTGGGTCGCCTATCTGGTCTGCAGGAGGCATGCACAAAACTGATGGGAAGTTCAATGGCCCCCTGAGGGAGCACACATGGCAGGCTGACAACATTTCTGCTAATTGCAAGGTAGGGGCTTTGCGTTGTCAGCTTGAAACAGAAAGTACTGCTACTGGCAGGATCTGTAGACAAGAAACTTCTCAACAGATTGACAAAAAAGTATTTGCTTAAAGTGGAAAAAGTCTTACTATAACCATTCTTTAAAATGTCCCCTTCCTCTCCTCCTACCTATCCTGCCTAACCCATAAAAAAGATCTGTATACTCAGCTATTTTCAATCCACTCCGGTCCAGTCATGTGATCCCACAGCTCCAGCTCCCCTGTGTCAGTGACCAGGAGGGAGCCACAACTATGGCTGAGCCATGGGAGCCTATGAGTGATGCTGTTGCTCCCGGAATTCACAGCACTGGTTGAGTGTTTGGGGGATGAAGAGTTTAAGGAAAGTAGGAGCCAGTAGCACAAGGTACCCATTAGATTTTTTATTTTGACTAAACATAGGCTTTAAGAAAACTGTGTACAGTGAAGCATGATGTGAACACACAGAAAAATAGGTGTACTTACACTTTAATAGTATAAACATTAATACTATATGCACATTGAGGTATCTTCTGATAAAAGTTTTTACAGGATTACACAAGCTGTTATAGAAAACCTAAAGTGGAACTTTAGTCAGAAGTCCTGCTAGATCACTTCAAGCTGCCGATACTGTTTCAAATCCAGTAATACACTGTCTCACCCTGCTCTGCACATGTTCAGTTGCCCTCTATTTTTAGGCACTGTGCCAAATTTGTAAAGGCCAATGTGCTGACAACTTAAAGATTTACTGCTGCTCAGGGGTTCTGGGCTTCAGCAAAATGGCGGCCTTTAGCAAGAAGAAACATGAGCAATTTACAGTATACACTCATCTTGGTAGCATAACTATTAATGTGGAATGTATGTTCATTGCTAAAAACATAATTTTTTTTTATTAAGTTGTTATGGGTAAAGTTCCAATTTAAATATAAGCCATCATGGAAAAACATGAGAGCTGTCAATTTCTGACCTCATTTTGTAAATGCCAATAGCCTAGAATACCACAATCCTACAAACTCTGATCTGAAAATAACAGTCACTTACTGTGGTCACTGATTGTGGGGCATGTCTAATCCTGTCTAATGTTTTACTATTATTTACTGATGCATTTAATCACAGTGATGCACCTGTAGGGGACCTGGATTGGACAGTTGTTTACACCAAGCCGGTCCAGCTCCTACCCTCCTTCTTCTTAGATGAGGGTCCCCTACATGTAGTTTGGAAATACTCCACCATATTGTGTAATACTTCTTAGCCCATCCATACAGAGGTATCTCTATTGAAGAATGCTCCCATACTTCACAGCACTGTTACAGCCATCTTCCACAGATGTTACCATCTTATACTTGGATGTTTCACACTCAGGGTGTACCTTTCCCACACACAAAAGGAGACTCTCCATAGGCCCAGAGGCCACTCTAAACCAAGCCATGGGACCCGCTAGGCGAGGGTAGAAGGTAGGGGGGGTTTCTCTTTCTGCTACCACGTTCTCCCTTGGGGGTTCAGCCCTGCAGAGGGCCCATCTTCTCTCTCTCCTCACAGCATTACATCTTGTAAGTCAGGGGTATTCTGCTCCACTATCCCAAGTGCACAAGGCCCCACCCACAGCCGGAACTATCTCCAACCATTGCATCACTACAGGAAAGGCAATAATTAAAGGGCATTAACATCTGCCGATAGGCCAATAGTTACATAGCAAAAAAAAAAAACAGGTCAATCCAGTCCAGCCTATGTGTGCATGAGTGTCAGTTTGTGTGTGTGTGTGTGATTGTTATTTGCATATTAGAGCTCCTAAAACTTTGGTGGATCTCAATGCAAATCTCAGGAGGTTATAGGTGACATTCAGATTTTCGAAGGTGTTTGTCATGTGTGATGTCAATATTTTCAGTGTTTTTTGCCCAACAGTTGCACTTTAAATATTTTATATATACTTTAGTTTGTTTATTGTAAACATCTCACACTTGTCACTGTGGGAAATAAATATTAATTGTTAATAAATATCAGGATTCTAATATTTATGCATTAGGTCAATTTCAATTTATTGTTCTATGCATGAATAGGGATAGTTTGGCTAAGTTTCTAGACCTGTTAGATAAAATAAAAGTGAAACAGTTTGTTTTATACAACAGACTGCTGTCAGGGTGAAGCAGAATCCTTATTAAGC
>BLSH010260131.1:2574095-2585861 GCA_018402905.1 Glandirana rugosa
CCTAAACTTTGTCATAGCCGTCGAACTTCACTAGATCGTCCTGAAGACTGATTTCAAGGTGAAATCCAAAAGATATTGTCGAACACATTAGGACATTTTTGAAAATAGTCTTCTATGGAGTTACACGTATATCATAATTACAAATATGATAATTTCACATTCATGTGGATAAAAAGACACACAAGTGTAGTACGAAGTGACATGTGTCAAAAGAATTTCGGATACAAATCAGTTTTATTTTTTAGATTACCCATGGAACACGATGCTGATAAAAGTTTTTACAGGATTACACAAGCTGTTATAGAAAACCTAAAGTGGAACTTTAGTCAGAAGTCCTGCTAGATCACTTCAAGCTGCCGATACTGTTTCAAATCCAAGTAATACACTGTCTCACCCTGCTCTGCACATGTTCAGTTGCCCTCTATTTTTAGGCACTGTGCCAAATTTGTAAAGGCCAATGTGCTGACAACTTAAAGATTTACTGCTGCTCAGGGGTTCTGGGCTTCAGCAAAATGGCGGCCTTTAGCAAGAAGAAACATGAGCAATTTACAGTATACACTCATCTTGGTAGCATAACTATTAATGTGGAATGTATGTTCATTGCTAAAAGCATAATTTTTTTTTATTAAGTTGTTATGGGTAAAGTTCCAATTTAAATATAAGCCATCATGGAAAAACATGAGAGCTGTCAATTTCTGACCTCATTTTGTAAATGCCAATAGCCTAGAATACCACAATCCTACAAACTCTGATCTGAAAATAACAGTCACTTACTGTGGTCACTGATTGTGGGGCATGTCTAATCCTGTCTAATGTTTTACTATTATTTACTGATGCATTTAATCACAGTGATGCACCTGTAGGGGACCTGGATTGGACAGTTGTTTACACCAAGCCGGTCCAGCTCCTACCCTCCTTCTTCTTAGATGAGGGTCCCCTACATGTAGTTTGGAAATACTCCACCATATTGTGTAATACTTCTTAGCCCATCCATACAGAGGTATCTCTATTGAAGAATGCTCCCATACTTCACAGCACTGTTACAGCCATCTTCCACAGATGTTACCATCTTATACTTGGATGTTTCACACTCAGGGTGTACCTTTCCCACACACAAAAGGAGACTCTCCATAGGCCCAGAGGCCACTCTAAACCAAGCCATGGGACCCGCTAGGCGAGGGTAGAAGGTAGGGGGGGTTCTCTTTCTGCTACCACGTTCTCCCTTGGGGGTTCAGCCCTGCAGAGGGCCCATCTTCTCTCTCTCCTCACAGCATTACATCTTGTAAGTCAGGGGTATTCTGCTCCACTATCCCAAGTGCACAAGGCCCCACCCACAGCCGGAACTATCTCCAACCATTGCATCACTACAGGAAAGGCAATAATTAAAGGGCATTAACATCTGCCGATAGGCTAATAGTTACATAGCAAAAAAAAAAAAACAGGTCAATCCAGTCCAGCCTATGTGTGCATGAGTGTCAGTTTGTGTGTGTGTGTGTGTGTGTGATTGTTATTTGCATATTAGAGCTCCTAAAACTTTGGTGGATCTCAATGCAAATCTCAGGAGGTTATAGGTGACATTCAGATTTTCGAAGGTGTTTGTCATGTGTGATGTCAATATTTTCAGTGTTTTTTGCCCAACAGTTGCACTTTAAATATTTTATATATACTTTAGTTTGTTTATTGTAAACATCTCACACTTGTCACTGTGGGAAATAAATATTAATTGTTAATAAATATCAGGATTCTAATATTTATGCATTAGGTCAATTTCAATTTATTGTTCTATGCATGAATAGGGATAGTTTGGCTAAGTTTCTAGACCTGTTAGATAAAATAAAAGTGAAACAGTTTGTTTTATACAACAGACTGCTGTCAGGGTGAAGCAGAATCCTTATTAAGCATATGCAGTGTTGCATGGCTAAGCCTATTATCCTCTGCTACAGCTCCAAGTCCTTTGAAAACCAGCCACACATTCCAAATGGCTATCATGCTATCCTGAGATTTAGAATCCATGTAACTGAAGTGTTTTTCAACACCAAATATGTTAGCGTGTTTAGTATTCAGAGCCAGCATTTCATATTAAAAATAATAATGTGTGCATATATGCTTCCGTGCAAACACACCTCTTGGATGTGTAGCAAGAAATGTAAAGTTTAGTAGCCATTCAATTTACTGGAATGCACATATTTAAAAACATTTGTATTAAAGATGTGCTAAGAAAAAAAAATCTTGTTGGCAACCAATCAGATTGAATTTTTTGTTTCTGCAGTACATATTTGAAAATGAAACAAAAACTTTGGATGTATTGGACTATTCATCGATCATTTCATTATTAAGTAGCTAAAATATTGCTCTTCGTAATATGATAGGTAGATATTTAATAGCATTTAAATAATAATATCAAATGAATACTATTTAATTAGTCATTAAATTAAGTAATATTAAAAACTATAAAATACATTTTATAAAATGTACATATTGATTGATAATGATAAACTTTGCAGTTTGTCTTGTATTTGTTAAGTTACAATTGTAAATAGAATGTAGTCATTCTATACTGTGTAGTGTAGTCATTGCTGTACTCTGCGGTTCTCACTCATGCAGGGCGAGGTGTTCTGGGGGAGTTTGACAAGACAGAGGGCTGATTTCCAGTGCCCTCTGGTTTGATATTAGGGACCCGGGATTTTGTAGAGATTTGGGTGGGAAGAACCTCCAAACCCTGAATACCAGGACTCTGGCCCCAAAGAGCCCCAGGCATGAGAGGCTTGAAAGGTAACAGAGGGAAATCAGCACCTCTATCAGGGAAGTAGAGTGGAGACAGAGGCTCTCAAGCTGTGAGTAAACCGTGAGCTCTCAGACAAGCTGAGACTGGTTGCTGACCTCCTTGTGGCCTGTCTGGCATCCTTGCCACGGAGGAGCCCTAACCCCAGTATGGGACCAAATGATTGGCGGTGAGCCTGCTGTATAATTTTTATTGTCCCAGGACTTTGAACTATTAGCTAGTTTTGGCTGAAATAAGCTAGTCTTGTTTATCCATTTTCCAAATAAACAAACTGGTTGCTTTTTCCTAATTGGCTGGCTGTCATTCTCAAGCTACTTCAGATCACAGCAGTTAAGACGTATTTTATACCTAGTCATTCTTTCTCTGTGTCTGTGCCAGTTCCTTTTTGGGAGGATATAACTACAGGGGAAGAGCAGCCTCATGATTGCTGTCCGGGATGGGAATGGTGGAGAGACTACCTGTCTTCTCAATGCAATCTATTTTGTCTGTGTCACCCTTTAGCAGGACCTGATCTCAGGTTCTAGGTACATGGATTGCTGTATGGAAAAGATTTTACATTTGATAAGGTATGGGCAGAACCACATGAGGGGGTAGAGAATGGCATAGAATGCATGAAGGTAAAAAACCTTCTGCTTTTAGAGCCACTTTAATTTTTTTTTAAATATATTTAAATATACCAGGGAACTTTGCAAATATGACCCAGTACATCTGCCTTTTCTTTCCCTAGGCTTTGAGAGCTGTCATCACAGCTTTAGCTAGCATGAACATTGCTGTGTTTGGATTCAGCTAGTCTGCATGTGCACTGTGACTGCAGCCAGGTACTGAGAACAAAGGCACATACCCATTTGATGCAATAAGGTGGATTTACTAGAGGATTAGAAACTGTTCACTTTGTAAATTGAATGTCCACTTACTGAATAAGTTGAAGTTGTATTCACTTTAAATACCTAATCATGTGCATTAAAATCCTCTTGCATCTGAGGTACCAGCCCAATGCTGAAGAATATGAGCATGTTAGGGGTCCTACATGATTAAAGCTCTTCGGCCATGGGATACCAGCCCAAAAGCCTTGTATGTAAGACTGGTATCTTAGGGGGAATTAAAAAAAAACATGAAAAAGTCAGTGACAGATCACTGGTGGATTGGGTCTGGTTACCAAATCTCTGACAGGAAAGAGGAAGTCTGATACAGGTTAAATATCTAATTTTCCAGATCGTTTCACCTAAATCTAGTTGCTATATTAACTACTGGAGTTCTTAATGCTATGTCATTAAACACAACCATCATATTGGCACTAGGCCTCTGTTATAAGGTTTGTTTCTACCATGGGACAGGATAGAATTTTTGTTTAGGTGGTGCCCTGTAGGAGAGGCACAGGGGTAAGGTAGTAACTTGCCCAATGGCTGCATAGTTACTGCATAGTTACTTCCACTTCTACTCTAGACATTTCTGTTGTTTACTTAAAGTTTGTGTCGACCAGAAAGAATATGGGAATCTAGGAGGACTTTTGGTCCATAGTTCACAATCTTTTTTTGTGAAAAATTACATATGAAATCACATTAGTCAATGGGGCAAAAAATACTTTTCTTTTCGCCAGAATCAACACGCCCCCATTGCCAGTATGGTTAAGTAAGGTCTTAGCATATAAATCAGGATTAAATTAGAACTAAATAAACAACTTTTTTTCATTTTAGATAGAGTAAGGGAGAATCAGAACCCCTGACAGTTTCTTCTCTGCTATACTCCCATTGGGGAGATTTGTGTCCACTTCTTGTCCTATAACCAAAACACGTAGTGAGAAGAAAGCCCTCAAATTAAGGGAATACCTGGTTGTCCCCAGGGTCATCAGAACTAGTGCCCCCAGTGCAAGATCCCCTCTATTACTGTTCTGGTGTCAGCATACATTTTGGATTTATTTTTACTTTTGGTGAAAAAAACAGTAAATAGGACAAATAGAGTGGGTAAATCAGATAAGCAGATGGATGAGCAAGTTTGGGGTAGAGGAACTTGACTGTCCTGACTTCAACCCGATAGAACACCTTTGGGAGGATATAAAGCGGAGACTGCGAGTCAGGCCTTGTCATCCACATCAGTGCCTGACCTCACAAATGCATTTCAGGAAGAATGATCAAACATTAGTGTGTAGTGGTGTTGCGCTGTGGTCTGAGAAGGTATGCAGGTGTGGTAATACAAGTGCTAAACACTAAGTAAATGGCAAAAATTATAGTACAGTGTCCACACACAGTCACAAAGTGCTAATTCACTGCTAAAAAGAAAAGGTCCAGTGGACTATAAATAACGCCTTACATCAGTGAGCGTGCATAAATGGATAAACAAACTATGTGCTTAATTAATAAAACTCCCTTTTGAGAAACTGGTGCAGTCCCAGCATAAACAAAAAAATAAAATTCCTTATGTTAGTCTGTGTGGGTAAGCAGACTATGTGCTTCATTAATAGAACTCCATTTTGAGAAACTGGTGCAGTCAACATAAACAACACAGGAAAATGAGAAGGAATCTTCCTATGCTATTCCATATGGGTAAAAACAACAGAGGTTTCACTTCTTCCACAGTGGAATGTAGAATATCAATCTCTGGGACTGGACCACTAGAATACCAGAAGTGATGCGGTAGGACGAGCTTTCAGCTCGTGGAGTTTTGCACTGTTTTTAATTTTTAAATGTGAGTGTATACTATTGAGATCTTAATAAATAGTGTTTTTATTATAAACAATATCACACTATTTTGGGCATTCCCTTCCTTCCCCTTTCACACTCCATTGGAGCGTTATTTGAGGAGTGTGTAGGATACAGCCATCCTCCATCAGAGATTGATATCCAGATGACCACCATTCACCACTAGACATTGCTGGAGACTGGGAGGAACAGCTAGGAGTGAGCAAGAGAATTTGCTTGCGGGTCTGTGTACCCACACATGCTGTTACCCCACAGCACTAAGGTGAGAGGCCACCCTGCACATAGGTATTTGCACTGTGGAAGAAGTGACACCTCTGTTGTCTTTACCCATATGGAATAGCATAGGAAGATTCCTTCTCATTTTCCTGTTTTGTTTATGTTGACTGCACCAGTTTCTCAAAATGGAGTTCTATTAATTAAGCACATAGTCTGCTTACCCACACAGACTAACATAAGAAGAATTTTTTTGTTTATGCTGGGACTGCACCAGTTTCTCAAAATGGAGTTTTATTAATTAAGCACATAGTTTGTTTAGCACACTCACTGATGTGAGCCTTTATTTTTGTTATAGTCCACTGGACCTTTTCTTATTAGCAGTGAATTAGCACTTTGTGACTGTGTGTGGACACTGTACTATAATTTTTGCTATTTACTTAGTGTTTAGCACTTGTATTACCACACCTGTATACCTTCTCAGACCACAGCGCAACACCACTACACACTATATTCACTTACCTGGGCACTGATTCACCCATAGGTGTTTGCAGCAGTGGATCACAGTATTCGTTTTAACCCATTCACTTTTGTGGTAGCGCGGGAGTGCCCCAGACATAGTGATCAAACATTCCCATAGAAACTCCTAAACCTTGTGGACAGCCTTCCCAGAAGAGTTGAAGCTGTTATAGCTGCAAAGGGTGGGCCAACTCAATATTGAAACCTACAGACTAAGACTGGGATGCCATTAAAGTTCATGTGCAAAGGCAGGCGCCCCAATACTTTTGGTAACAAGTGTATATTGTCCCCAGGACAGGATCTTGGGGAAATCTCCCTAACAGCAACACAAACAGAAAGTGTTTTTTTCCCCCAAGTTTAATAGCTAAACAGCTAAATTCTAGAACCTCTGCCAGCTTGGTTGTCCCAGAACTGAAAATAAGGGAAATTTTAACAAAGCCCCTGATAGCTGTGAAAGATGATGGGGGTTCTGACTAGAGTTGAGCAAACCCGAACTGTAAAGTTCGGGTCCGTACCGAACTTTGGGGTGTCCGTGACCCGGACCTGAACCCGGACATTTGAAAAAAAGTCTGGGATCGGAGTTCGGGTATTTTATCCTGCCTGTTGAATAGCTGCAGGCAGCCAATCAACAAGCGTTTCACTGGTTTGCCCTTAGAAGCCATAACAGCCATGCCTACTAATGTGTCACGTACCTGACGGTGGAGTCTGTCTTGTGCAGGGAACAACCGCTCTTGCGCACCCGATTCGAGGACCCCTGGTAGTGGGGACAGAGGCCCAAGAGTGCGGGATGGCACGAGGGCTGGAGGATCACCGATGATGTAGCGAAGCTCCAGGAGGCGTGCAGGTAGATGGATGGTCGTTCAGGCAGGGTCGGCAACGGGCAGGCAAGAAGGTACACAGGATCAGGCAAAAGAGTAGTCAGAGTCCAAGCAAGGTTCGATACACGGGCGGGCAGCAAAGGTACACAGGAGCAGACAATCGGATGGTCAAGGGTAGCCGGGGTCGGAGCCGGAGGCAGACAACAGGTCGGGACAAGCCGGGTCAAACAGAAGGCAGAACAACGCAGGAACAGGTATCAGAGGCTGGGGCTCACAGGTCGGGAACGCTGTAGAACGAGCAGCACTTGTCTCCAGGGCCTCCAGGTTTAAATAGGCCCGTTTGGCGCCGTTTCCGGCGCGTGCGCGCGCACGGGCGCGCGTGCGCGCGCACGGGCGCGCGCGCGCACACGCGGGCGCGCGCAGGCGCGCGTGAACGCGCACGGGAGCGCGCGCCACCGCGGAAAACGTCCAGAACAGCAGATTTTGTTCCTTTTTCCTAACATAATGGCTTGGGCTGTGATTGGCCAGTGCATCATGTGACCCAGCCTCTGTATAAGCTGGAGTCACGTAGTGCTGCATGTTACATGCTCTCAGGCTAGTGTAGGGAGAGGATGCTGCCTGCGCTGTGAGGGACAGATTGCAGATCTAATAACATCTCATCCTGCATTACAGAACGATCTGATTCTGGACTAGGTAGAGATTACTACTACTGCTTTGAGGGACAGATTGCAGATCTAATAGCATTTCATCCTGCATTACAGAACGATCTGATACTGGACTAGGTAGAGTCTACTGCTTTGAGGGACAGATTATTGTTCTAAAATCATCTCCTAGTTCTATAGGGAGAGGTTCCTGCTGGTGCTGTGAGGGGCAGATTATTGTTCTAAAATCATCTCCTAGTGATATAGGGAGAGGTTCCTGCTGCTCCTGTAAGGGACAGATTATTGTTCTAAAATCGTCTCCTAGTGCTATAGGGACTTTTTTACAGACATTTTTGTGCCCAAAAGTTCGGGTACCCATTGACTTCAATCGGGTTCGGGGTCCGGGGTAAAGTTCGGGTCAAATTCGGTACCGAACCCGAACTTTTCCGCGAAGTTTGGCCGAACCCGCCGAACCTGAACATCCAGGTGTCCGCTCAACTCTAGTTCTGACCTTTCCCCATTCTATTCAAAGCTAAAATTTGTTATAGGTACTCTTTAGGCTGCTATCATAGTGCAGACGTATCTCTCAGGGTTTGTGTAGTTATTTTCTTGTCTCCACTTCTTGTTAGGGAAGAAATGTTAGCTAGGTGTCAGGCTGTAAAGCTGGCCATAGATGGGTCATTATATTTTTTTACTGAATAAAAAAAAATAAACAACAGATTCCTCCATGCAAATGAGGTGAATGGAAGAATTCCCTGGCTGGGGCATTGTGAGAACGACACTCTCTGCTGTCAGAATACACTGATCAGTGGCTGTAGCCATTGATCGGCAAAAGTTCCAACTTGCCATTTCAACAAAAGTTGATCTAACGATTGGCTTCTGTCGAACGAGGATGGACATGTAATCTGCCTGAGCTCAGAGCATATTTACATAGTTACAAAAAAGACACACATCCATTTAGTTCTACAAATAAAAAAATAATAGAATAAATAGAAAACCACCATATACTGTATATAGAATCCTATACCTAAAGTTACCCACAGTTGATCCAGAGAAGGGCGCAATGGTCCCTTTAAAGCATGATCCAATTTACTCCAGCTAGGAAAAATAAGGCAATTGGATCAACACTCGCTGGTGTTAAAGCGGAGTTCCATCCAGATTTTTTTTTTTGGGTATCCACTCTTTATTACCAAATAGATGTAACCTTTTGTTTCCTTATATTCAAACCGCCTAGTAATTACATGTATTTTTTACTCACAATTTTGTTTCTCTAACCGCTGGACTTTTCCATTTTAGGTGAGGGCATTTGAAGCCCATACGTAGTCTCCTGGCATCTCTTCCTGAAAGAAGTGCATGGTGGGTAACCATCATGCACTCCTCGATCTCGGTCTGCCTTAAATCGCATCATTTCCTGTCTGGAAATACAGTACAGGGAAGCCCAATGACTCTATGGAAATGATGAGTCACATCTCCCAGGAGGCCAGGCGAAGCAGGAATTGAGGAGAAGAGCCTCGGACCTAAAAGGGGCAGATTACAGAGACCACCTAGCAACAAGCGACTTAGGGTGAGTATATATTTTGTTTTCCTTCAAAGGTAAGTCTATATAGGCAAAGAATGTGAATGATGTAAAAAAAGATTCTGGGTGGAACTCCGCTTTAATATCCAGTTATATTTTGTGAATTTAAGAATGCATCCAGCTTTTTGTTTTAAACAACCTACTGAGCTAGCCAGAACTATTTCTTGAGGGAGCCTATTCCACATTTTCACAGCTCTTACTGTGAAAAATCATTTCTGTATGTGGAGGTTAAATCTCCTTTTCTCCAGGAAAGGGTGAAATCATGGATGAGAGGCGCTTAGTGTTTGGGTGAAGTACCAAGTACCCGAGACAAGGGGCTGTTCAGGAATGCCTCTGGCAATTTTGTAAGAAACCAATGCTGTTTTTTTGGTCCTTTTTCCAGCTGCCTGGGCTGAAAACTTTCTCATAAATATTTATAACTTTTAAAAAGTATTTAGTGTATAGAAAATGTCATATTTGTAAGTGTCAGTATGTTGAAATCTCAAAAACCTACCTGTTTGATTTAAGAGCATAGCAAAGGAATATACATTTTCTAGCAAGTGCCTTGCAAATACACAAACAGACATATTTTTGCAAAGTGCCACTTTCTTCCTCTTATTTTTGCACTAGGCGCTCATAACATTATCATTTTGTGTATATTAAAAAAGACCTGTAAAGAGCAAACATGCTGTAAATTTTATATATGTATAATTAGATTTTCAGTATTCAAGATGTTAAGCTGAGCACATAAACTGCATTATTCAAAAGCTGTCCCTCTTCTTGAAAATTACAGTTTGACAATTTTTATACAATATTCAGAAAACGTAATTATATTGCACCACTTGAAAAAAGATGTGGGTGCTGAATGCCATCACATCGGTGCTTTGGATATTCAAGTTAAAAAAATATGAAATTAAGGCTTGAACAGGAAATGGTATAAATGATGATTGACGCAAACAGTTTAGTTCTGAAACAGCATTGTCCTCCTATCCTGTTTATGTGACTATTTAATACATTACAATGTCTGTGATGTTTTTTGAAATGTAAATTTTTTCTTCAGAATCTTACAGGCAGTATCTGTAGTATCTATGAGGGTGAGAATTTTATCATACACTCAGCATATAATTCATTTGCATTCACCTTTTTTTTTTATCCCCAGACACACAGTACCTACCAGGCGAGAACTGGGCAGGAGGGCATTTGCCTTCTGGGCCTGTGCTAATAAGATACGCTGGGCTGGTGGCTTGGGTGGAGATACTTCAACATTCAGATATCAATTAGAGTGAGACCACCAGTCAGCGACACACAGGACTGCCGATAAGGTAGTACAGCCAGCTCTCCTGTTTCAGGCCCTGGCCCCATCAGTTCAATAGGGGTCCTGGTACCTGACGAGCAGGAGGGCCAGCTGTACTGCCTTATTGCTGAAACCAGTACCCCTGTCGTTCCCTCGGCAGCACAGGTGGCTTCTCCCTCCCACTGCCTTCATCTGATGCAAAGGGAGACCACAGAGCGATAATTTCCAGGATCACTCCTACTTTCTTCTGCTCCAATTCCCCTATGTGCCTTGCAGTGCTGCTAGCTTCTCCTCCTCTCTCTCCCTCTGGCTGCAGTTGCTGCGGGTCACAGGAGAATTGGGTTTAGGATCGAGAGTGAGGAGGGCCAGTAACTATAATATATTTACCGGCCCCTTGTTTTCCTAAATGAATACCACTACCGATCATCCCTGTGTTCATTTATAGCTGAGGCATAGTAAACATTGTTTTGTTTTTTTTTTGTCCAGAAATACAATTTTAATCAAGGTTTTTAGGAAGCAGTGAGTGACACACTTTAAAGTTTGCATGTGTACAAGGTCATTTGATTCAATGTTGAAGAACAAGAATTGGCCTCAGAAGGCAATGGGAAGACTTCAGAGAAACAAATTGATTTCTTACTCTTTACGCATCTGTGTACCAAAGTTTCAGACTTGTGCCCCTTCTGCCCTATTGCAGGTTACACACCCAATATGTGCCACACACTCCAATTAAAATAATCAGCATGTGTGCAGAACACATGACCAGTTCCTTTAACATACCAAACTTCAGGTTGTCCTCAGGAAATCATATTAGACACCAGCAGCTCTAGCTTAGTAGTCGTCTGTTACTGTACAAAAACACCACCTAAAAAAAAATCTAGTTAATTTGAGGTCACAAATATGTTTCAATCCTAGCCTGTCCTTGGTTCTATCACTGCAGTGGGAGCTGCTGCCAAAAATGTTGGTTCCCGTCCAGATTTACTGCATAATTGGATAGCATCTCTTGCATTCACAAATGCTATGCAGATGTTTATAGAAGACATAAATCTGCATACAGGAGAGAGACCTGATAATTATGTATCCTGATGTATGAATAATTGTCAGACTAAACGATGAGCTTAGTCATGCGCCTGTTTTACAATTTTTTTTTTTCAAATGGCTTTATAAAGTTATGTAAATATTTCAATCATAGACGATAGTATAGAAGAGGGAAAAGTAAGACAACTAATGACATACTCTACTTATCATGTG
>BLSH010260131.1:2585989-2603992 GCA_018402905.1 Glandirana rugosa
TCGTCAGTCCTTGTGGGTCTTCACAGGCAAGCACATTTGGATGCAAGGATTAAGTGTTTAGTGAAAGTGGACTTGAAGGAGAAATATGCGAGCATCGTACAATGGTGCAATCCCAACCAGCATAATAGCAAATGACGTTCACTCATACGCTCTGTGTTGTCGGTTGTTTTCTAAATCCTGCAGGTCAGGTTGCTGGTAGCGTGGCACACATGCTCCGAAATCTCAATAGTACCCTTTTTCCACAGAGGTGACGTCAAAATAGTGGTTAAGAACAAAGGTGTTGTTATTAAGTGTAGCTCCACCCAAAAAACATTTTTTAAGCTTTTTGGATAGCATAGGGAAAGGTTAACACTCCTGTAACATTTGTTTTGCTGTCTGTGCCCCTGTTCAGAAGATTACGCCTCACTTTCGGTCCCTGTGGCAATTGGATTTTTAAAATTTTGGATTGTTGTGGAAACAAGAATTGGTGATAAAACTGCAGTGGAGACACCTTTTTCCCATGATAACTCTAAAGCCTCGTACACACGGTGCGATGGTCGTTGGACTGGACGTCCTAAATCTTTTGTTGGCTGTTGTGTCTCGCATACTCACTTGCAGTAAACGATAATACGACCAACCCTAACGTGGTAACATGCTACGAGCGTATAAAGAGGAAGTTCAGGTGAAAGTGATTTGTGAATTAGGAACGTAGGTTTACACGAACGGACACTTCTGGGTGTTCCTGACTGCTTGTTTGGCCCAACTTCTCTGTACACAGGGCAGCCATCAGAAATTTCGGGGCCCCTTACACAGCTTTCGACCTAGGCCCCCCCCATCTGACCACCAACATTCCCCAGGGCTTGCCCACTGGCCATCCCACCACATCCGCCCACTGGCCAGGGGTGTACACATGTTGCAGCCGCAGTAGGAATTATACACCCACACCCTGTCACACTTACCAGGTGTAGCCTGCCAAGCATGACCCATGCAAGTGAAGTGAAGTGTGCAAAGCATGCTAGTGTGGGATGCAAGGGGTTAAAAAATCAGTGCACAGGCAGCACAGCCTCACCCGATGCTTGCAATAAGACCTCGCACTGAACCATAGGTGCTGGAGGTCTCCCAAACTTGGACCAGTTGTGGTCCAGGGGGCCCTCTCCATATGACCCAAGTTTGGAATTTTTATCACCTATGGTTCGGAAGAACGGTGTCCCCAAACCGGTTGCCCCCTCCCATAGACTCCAATGTTAAGTCCGAAATTCACCCGACAATTGTCGTTCAATGACCGGTTATTTTAGGGACCTTGTACGGCCAAACCATAGATGCTAGAGGTCCCAAACTTGGACCATTTGTGGTCCAGGGGGCCCTCTCCATGTGACCCAAGTTTGATATTTTTATCACCTATGGTTCGAGAGAACGGTGTCCCCAAACCGGGTGACCCCTCCCATAGACTCCAATGTTAAGTCCAAAATTCACCCAACAATTGCCGGTCAATGATTGGTCACTTTGAGAACATGGTACAGCCGAACCATAAGTACTGGAGATCCCAAACTTGGAGTTGTTGCCCAGGCGGTCCTCTATATGTGACCTAAGTTTGGTATTTTTTATCAGCTATGGTTCGGGAGGACGGTGTCCCCAAACTGGGTGACTCCATCCCATAGACTCCAATGTTAAAGACTGCTAAAGTCTTTGTTGTAAGGGCCCCTTGAGACACTGGGACCCCTTGCAACAATACTGCCTGCACCCCCCTGATGGTGGCCCTGTCTGCACACATGGTACAACAGTCGTACAACCGCTTGTTGTACAACAAAAGTTTTCTAGTCTGCTCATCCAACTTCTGTTGTACGACTATTGCATGTTGGGTGTTCTAATCGCGCGTACTAATGGTCGGATGATCGTACGACAAGCTGTTGTATGACCGCTGTTGTACAACCTTTGTACCATGTGTATGGGCCTTTACAGGAGTGAATTCCCTTCCTAGGGATACATTTCTTTTCAATTCCTGTTGTCTCCCTCCGTTTGTAAGTAGGAGTCATTTATAAGTCGGATGGTTGTAACCTGGGGATCGCCTGTACTACTGTACTGAACTATCATGGACAACTGACTCCAGTCTGCATACATTGTCTCAATTGTAGGAAATGTGTACTTGTTGTTGCTGAACACTATGGGTATGTGTACTTGTAGTTGTACACAATGGGCATATGGAAGTGATTTTCCCATGTACAAGAAGTAATAAACCCTCCACTGTTTTTAATGATAGTCATAAAGTTAATTAAAATGAAAAAAAAAAACTATCACTACCACATACAAAAAGTTGGGATTTTCAGGGTGCCATACTTCACATCCATATAGTTAGTATAATGAAAAAAAGCAATGTCCATCCAATTTAACTCTACAAACTTCTGCAGGTTTGATCTAGAGAAAACCAAAACAAGACTTCTGGTCAATTTTTGTCAATGTTGCCTTATAAAATGGAAAAAACCCTTATTGACTCTACATGCCACATAATTTTCACAGTTTTCACAAATGAAAAAAGTCCACATCTTTTTTAAATTATGGATGTCAATGGATAAACATTTAGTCCATTGGAAGAAAATTTTAATCCCCATACTTTTATATTGTTATTGGATATTTTTGACATTTTTCCAACTAAACTTGCCCAATTTTTAGGAACCATTATTTTACATGATATCTTATGTCCCTTTATTGACCTGTTTGCCCAAAACTGTATACCCTGTGTGGTCTTACAAGTGATATCTATGGATAGTATATGATTTATGTGCATTTTCATTCTTTTTTGCAAACTCCTAAATTAATTTTCTTGTGCAGCTGCTTCAATGCATTGAGTGATTTTGCTTAGATTACAGTTTACTGGGATCTCCATATCTCTCTCCTACTCTTTGTTTTTTGTCTAGCTGTATGCCATTTCATGTATATGTGGATATTTTTGTATAACATAGAGAATGTTCTATGAAATTGTCCATATTGTCTAGTTTAATGGATTCACATATTTTCATGCTACCGTCCCCTTGCCTCCCAGAGACATCCCTAGTATCCCCATAAACACATAAAAACCCACACCTCTTTTATAGTATTTTTGTCCATGCTTGGTTGGAAAGAACCAGAAAACAAAACACTTTCTGCAAAAATAATGCAAAAAATCATGCAAATCATAACAAACTAATCCAGAAAAATACAAAGAAATATTGCGTAGGTTCTGTCTTTTAGCAAAGTAAAAATTATGTCTATAAAAAAATAGTAAAAATCGCAGTCTTAGCACATCATTTCCATACCCTTTAACACTCATCCGCTAATACCACTTAATCATATTTTTTTTGTAAAATTAGTTTTTCAGATATGTATTTACAAACATTAATGCATTTAAACAGAGTTGACAACTGCGACTAATAAAATAATAATAGAGTCAGTCCCAAATGGCCCAAGGTATTTTATTGCCGTGTATGTCCCATGTAGAATTAAAAAGTCCAATTTTGTTGAGAAAAAAAACTCCCCTGTGGACATTGCAAGGATTTTAAGAAACGTTGTTGCAGATATTTACAATTTTGTTATTCTGAAGCTGTTTGTTTGTCTGTGTCCATGTGCAAGATGAATGTGAATGGGAGTGCTTTTATAATTATCAATCAGCTGCTGCACTTGTAGGACTCTAATGAGTTAAATTGCAGGATCTGTATCCTTTTAGATGTATTTTCCCTTTGGGAGTATTTCACTAAAAATTACATTTTTGTTGCAGGGGATGCCCACAATCTGACTTTTTTCTTAGTGCAGATTTCTGGGAAAATTAGTAAGTCAATCACACAAGCAGGAAATTACATTTCTGGGGTGTTTTGTACATCATCCGTGTACGGAACACCTCTGAGGTTTCCATATTGCATTGCAATTTACAGAAAATGACAGCGCTTCAGGTTGAAAAGGAAAGGGTAGGCGCTGTGGTTTTTTTCCAGGATAGCATAATATGTTTTCTGGCATAAAAAAATAATACTTTCAGTAATGTATGGATAGCTATAATACATGCTAGGACATCCAGTAAGCATAACCACTTGTTAACCAGCCGCCGTCGTTTTACGGCTGCAGGTCGGCACGTTCCCACGAATTGCTGACATTATACATCGGTCAGGAAAGGGGTTTGTGGACACACGCGCCAGCGGCATGTCACTGGAGCCGAGGCACGTGGCCAGCGGCTGCAATGTCCACCGGCCACCAGCGATTGCTCCACAGAGCCAGAATGGGGATCTGTCATTGTAAACAAACAGATCCCCATTCTGACAGGGAAGTGGAGAGATATCTGCTGTTCCCAGTGATCAGAAACAGCTTTCTCTCTCCACCCCTAGTCACTACACTCCCCCCACAGTTAGAAACACCTCCCTAGGGAACACTTAACCTCTTGATCGCCCTCTATTGTTAACCCCTTCCCTGCCAATGACATTCACACAGTAATCAGTGGCTATTTTTAGCTCTATAGAAATGTCATTAGTCCTAAAAAAGTGTTAAAAGTGTCTGATCTGTCCGCCGCAATGTCGCAGTCCCGCAAAAAATCGCTGATCACTGCTATTACTAGTAAAAAACCAAAATAATAAAAATGCTATATATCTATTCCCTATTTTGTAGACACTATAACTTTTGCGCAAACCAATCAATATACGCTTATTGCGATTTTTTTAACCAAAAATATGTAGTAGAATACATATTGGCCTAAGCTGAGGAAGAAATGTGTTTTTTACATGTTTTTTTTATATGTATTATAGCAAAAAATATTGTGTTTTTTGCTAAATTTTGCTCTTTTTTTGTTTATAGTGCAAAAGATAAAAACCGCAGAGGTGATTAAATACCACGCAAAAAAATGGCCTGGTCATTAAGGGGGAAATTCTTCCAGTCCTTAAGTGTTTAAAAGGTAAATCTTATCAAGGATGTAAGAGGATTGGTGGCAAGTGATCGAACACAGGGTAAAACATCCCCTCATACAGTTGGATTGCTGGGCATTTTCAGAAAATTTGTTCAAAGTTTGAATGCATTTGAAAACAGTGTCAACAGGTGGGTGGCTGATCACTATATACAGTTGGGCTCATAAGTTTACATACCCTGGCAGAATTTATGATTTTTTGGCCATTTTTCAGAGAATATGAATGATAACACAAAAATATTTCTTTCACTCATGGATAGTGTTTGGCTGAAGGCAGTTATTATCAATCAACTGTGTTTACTCTTTTTAAATCATAATGATAACAGAAACTACCCAAATGACCCTGATCAAAAGGCTATTATAGGTAACTATCCTCCCCTGTGATCTGTTTGCTTGTAATTACTGTGTGTTTATAAAAGGTCACTGAGTTTCTGGACTCCTGACAGACCCTTGCATCTTTCATCCAGTGCTGCACTGACGTTTCTGGATTCTGAGTCATGGGGAAAGCAAAAGAATTGTCAAAGGATCTGTGGGAAAAGGTAGTTGAACTGTATAAAACAGGAAATGGATATAAAAGGATATCCAAGGAATTGAGAATGCCAATCAGCAGTGTTCAAACTCTAATCAAGAAGTGGAAAATGAGGGGTTGGAACCAAACCACGGTCAGGTAGACCAAATAGGATTTCAGCCACAACTGCCAGGAAAATTGTTCGAGATGCAAAAAAACCCACAAAAAACTTCAGGTGAAATACAGGACTCTGAAAAGATGTTGTGTGGCTGTTTCAAGATGCACAATAAGGAGGCACTTGCAGAATGATGGGCTGCATGGTTGAGTCGCCAGAAGAAAGCCATTACTATGCAAATACCAAAAAGTATCCCGCTTACAATATGCCAAACAGCACAGAGACAAGCCCCAAACCTTCTGGCATAAAGTAATTTGGAGTGATGAGACCAAACTTAACCTTTTTTGGCCACAACCATAAACGCAATATTTGGAGAGGAGTCCACAAGGCCTGTGAAACACGGAGGTGGATCGCTGATGTTTTAGGGATGTGTGAGCTACAAAGGCACAGGAAATTTGGTCAAAATTGATGGCAAGATGAATGCAGTATGTTATCAAAAAATACTGAAGGAACATTTGCATTCATCAGCCAGGAAACTGCGCATGGGATGTACTTGGACATTCCAACATGTCAATGAACCAAAATACAAGGCCGGGTCGACCTGTCATTGGCTACAGCAGAATAAAGTAAAAGTTCTGGAGTGGCCATCTCAGTCTCCTGACCTCAATATCATTGAGCCACTCTGGGGAGATCAGAAACTTGCAGTTCATGCAGTTCAGCCCAAGAATTTTCAGGAACTGGAGGCTTTTTGCCAAGAGAAATGGGCAGCTTTACCATCTGAGAAGATAAAGAGCCTCATCCACAATAACCACAAAAGACTTTAAGCTGTCATTGATGTTAAAGGGGGCAATGCACGGTATTAAGCACTGAGGTATGTAAACTTTTGATCAGGGTCATTTGGGTAGTTTCTGTTGTCATTGTGATTTAAAAAGAGTAAACACAGTTGTTTGATAATAAATGGCTTCAGCCAAACACTAACCATGAGTGATGGAAACGTTTTTGTATTATCATTCATATTCTCTGAAAAATGGCCAAGAAATCATAAATTCTACCAGGGTATGTAAACTAATGAGCACAACTGTATTTTAGCAAGTTTAGGGACAAATACACTATACGTAGAAATGTGTAGTGTATCAATTAATCTATACCCGATCCCAGTCTCAAAAGGGTAGCCTCCCACATTTCCTACCAACCATCTTTATTGAGCTCCATGATATTATCTACCCACTCTGTCCAACAAACCTGGAACAGCTCGATCGTCTCTGGAAAAAGCTGTTTAGAAATAGTAGATAGAGGCTCATCTTCATTTTCAGTAGTGATTCAAGTCTATTAAGCTGAAGGGACAAGCGACCTTCCCAAAACTGTGCATAAGTAGCATGCCTAAACTGTATGAATCTAAAAAAAATAGATTTAGGTGGCTGGTAAAAACTCTTCAACTCAAAATATAGCATCCATTTCATGCTATGTCTTAAGCCTAGTACACACAGGCCAAATGTCAGCCAGCACCAGCTGGTTTAATAGACCGTGTGTATGGCAGCCGGTCCGACATTAGCTGACCAATGACTGAGAGCGCTGACTGGAGTGTTCTGTTGGGAACAGCAGGGGAGATCACTGTACTAACATTGGATAGTTAGTACAGCAGCTTCGACCTGAGCTGTCAGATTTTTTTTTGCTCAACCCGCTGGGCTGTACGGAAAAAAAATCTAGTGGTGTGTACTAGGCTTAACACACGTTCTACCCTGTATTTGGTCTATATAGATAAGTTCAGTTAGTTGTTAAAATGGGGGTTCTTTCACAATAGAGTATTATGAGATGTAGAAGTAGGGGCACTTAGGCCTAACCCATGGAGAATTTTCCATCGTCTAATAACAGATTTCATAGAAAAAGTTTGTGTGTGTGTAGATTTCCCACTTAATTATATCTTTAATAAATTGTGTCTTTGTACAGTACAAGACAAAAGCCTAGTACACATGGGCCGAATGTCAGGTTCAATAAAAACTGGCCGACATTCAGCCCATGTGTATGGCAGCTGATCCAACAGAAGCCTGGCAGCCTGGAAAACCAGCAGCCGACTCCCTCGATCAGTGATCTGGCAGATGGGGCCATCACTCTATCAGAACACAATAGAACAACAGTACAGATTGCTGTACTAACATCAGATTGTTAGTACATTGGCATCTGACTAGAGCTGTCAGTTTATTCTTGTTCAATCCACTGGGTTGAAGGAAAAAAAAAACTAGTGGTGTGAACTAGGCTTAACGATAAAGAAAAAAAGAGGCGCCTCTGAGTACAGACTGACAATAAAACTTTAATTGTACAGTAATTGCTAAAACTCACATGGATGAGATTAAAAGCAGGCACTATAACATGGGGAATTACCCAGAGCGGCGTCCACAGGCGATGGGGCTAGGAACTGCATGTGCTGTGTCTTTGCCGTAGCTCTGCTGTATCCGGCTGGCTGTATGATGGAGTGAAGGGAGACACCCAGAGCGAGTCGTGGACCGCACATTGGAACGCAGATATCGCCTGTGACGTCACTAGTCCGCAACGCGTTTCCAAGCCTGTGCAGTAGACCAGGTTCTCACTGCGCGCTCCTTTCTCAAGCTGATGAAGGGGGATCTCTATAATGTTTTTATACTCGCATCGCCATCAACTGGGCAGTGTATGTAATCTTACAGGAGTCCATGTGAATTGCTTTTTTGTGCTGAAACAAGTAGATATACATACTGAATAAATTATATATAAATAATATAGACATTTTAACTTAAAACAATCTATTGTATTAGTATGCATGATTTTCATGACTCTACTGAGAATATACCGGTAATTATGAATTCATATATACAAAATTGATCTGCAGCAATGCATATATTATGAACTAATGGGTAATACTATAAAATCAATTCGTTATTATAAGAATTGATTTTTATAAAAAAAAAAATATATAAAAATTAAATACTATGCACATTAATATTTCGAAACTTCATTAACAATTAAATTAATTAATGTATGTATCTAAGTATTTTATTTAGAACAATTATTATATATTAGGGTTTCTTATCAGATTTTAAATAATTATAAAAACTCTTATGCATTTATTTTAAAAAATGGACACAGTATTATGTGAACTCCATTTAGCCTATAATTCAATTTTTTAAATTAAAAGTATATGGAAAAATTCCTATTGCGGTCTTACAAGGA
Source organism: Glandirana rugosa (assembly GCA_018402905.1). Taxonomy (NCBI): domain Eukaryota; kingdom Metazoa; phylum Chordata; class Amphibia; order Anura; family Ranidae; genus Glandirana; species Glandirana rugosa. Next base: position 2,594,708 of record BLSH010260131.1, read on the forward strand.
AAAAACATCTTTTCATAAATGTACTCTTGAGTATAGAATATAGGCGACCAGTGTATGAGTAATATTGGGTTGAAATATATATTGTATGCTACATGTAAGCACGTACTTATGTGTATACAGAACAGTGTAAGTATGTGATATAGCTGCCTTTTTCTATACCAAGTCTGAAGAGAAAGAGGGAGGATATTGGTTAGTAAATGCTATAGTATAATAAATACTTCTATCTCCTCATTCAAGCCTCCGGGAGACAAAGATTCGAATTAATATATCCAAAACATTTTGCGTTCACATAATCTGCAAAATCTTTCTGCTTGTGAGAGACTCTTGGGCATTTGCTCTATTACTCAAATCTCTAATCCAGATGTAGACTCATTATGGTATTCGAAAAGTGACGGGGAATACTGTGTTTGTCTTTACCCTCTTCTACTAATCTGTGATGTTCTCCGAATCTACTCCGGAGAGGTCTGATATTTCTACCAACATACATTAATTTGCAGGGGCAAGTAATACCATATACCTTGTGATCTGATGAACAATTATAAAAGACATCCAGGTTATATGTTTTTCCTCATGTAGAGAAGCTCTTTTTCCCATGTTGTACGAATTTACATGTCTTACATAGGGTTTTTTTTACACCGGTACATGCCCACTAAAGGTATAAGACAAAGTTGTGGTGAACTGCTAGCATGTCGTGCCTTGAGTTTGCTAGGAGCAATTTTATTTTTTAAATTGGGTGCTCTTTTATATGTCACTGGGTTTAGAGGGGAGGAGGGATTTTAGATGGGGGTCCTCTAATAGTATATTCCAATGTCTCTTTAGGATTTAGTTTTGGCTCTTCAGACATGATAATGGGATGATGACCAGATAAGAAAACACAATGATCAACAAATCACTAACTGATTAGTTGCCACGGGTTGATGCATATTGCACATAACCGCTGCACTTTAGCCTGCGTTATTAAAGAAGAAGTATAGCCAAAGCTTTTTTGGCTTTACGTCTCCTAGGAATCACATGAATGCAGTCAGTTCTGCACTCCTGTGACTCGTTTTAAGCTGACAGCGGGCTGAAGCCCTCTGTTGGGTGACTTCAGAGAGCCGGTCCAGGCTCTGGAAAGACCCCGACCACATGGTCAGGATTCACCCAGATGCCTGGACCGACACCTGGCTCAGCCCCTCAGTGATCCACCAAGAGCCTGAGCCGGCCACTACCGCCCCCTTCACAGCCACATGCTGTTCATTTTGAAGAACTTTAGCTAAAATAGCAGAATGTTTAAGACAAATGCATATTTGGCAAATATTTTTAAGGAGAGATAAAAAGTAGTACATTAATCTTCATCTACTGCATTAAAGGAAACTATGTGATTCTCTTTTTTTGTGGTAACAATTCATGACAAATGAGCTTGGCTGGATGGTCTGTTTCTTCTGATGAAGGACAAGCCAGAAAGACAATGGCTTTGCATTTTTAAGTTAATCAGTAGCTAAGTGATCTATTTCTCAAAAATAACTGGATTAATCAAAGGCGCTGGCAAGGAAGAGGGCAAAACACTTTATTTTCTCCACGTGCAAATGAAATATACATAACATAACAAAAGTCAACGCAAGCTATCTGTATCTACTAGAAAAGCACCTGAAAGATTAAAGTTGTGGACATAGCATTAACAAAGTAGAGACCACACTGAATTAATGAGCACCAGAGATAGACATTCATTCAAGTCTTAATTTATTTTTCTTTTCGAGATCATCCTTTAAGAAAATGACAGTGTCTTCTTATCGATTTTACACTCAGAGATCAATCAGTATTGCCCTGACTCAGACAAAATTTACAGCATTCCCTGACACAGCCTGCAGCATTTGGGCCTAGGCAGACATTACAAGGAAGCAATATATCATGTTTGTATGTAGAGCTTGACATGCTTAAAAATAAGCTAATCTGGAGTGGAATTTCCTTCTTTTTGACAAGCTGCTGTGCCCAGCAAATCGGTCTTCTAGTTATAAATTTCTCTTCTAGCTCCGCTATTAATTATAACATTCACACAGGATGCATTTATTTGAGCCCGCAGGGAGGTCATCTGTTGTGTAGTTTCCGATTATATATAAACTAACAGATCGCATCTATTTAAACAATGGGAGATGTCATAGTCGAACATGCCATAGATAAAAAAATATGGATGTGTTCCATTGATAGGTCTGATCCTTAGTTACAGCTAAACGGATCGCTGATTGGTTGGTATGCCCATTAGCACATAAAAAGAACATTAGCTGTATTCAGCACAAACCTGCAGAGTAAAATACAAATTCCAGGCAGATACAGAAGACTCAAATTAATACAGCTATGTATTTATTAACACATCAATAAATACATTTGTTTTAATGCTTGCAGTGCGAATAATTGAATTTGAATTGATATTGCTTCTTACAGTCCCTGTACAGCAGGTAAGTCTGGGAGAGGAAGAAGCAGTATAAGGAGCCAATAAGTTGTGCTGTACTGCAAGGAATAAGCTGATAGGAGGAGAGAGCAGAGTGACAGGGAGAAGAACTTATCAACAAGCTGCTTCCCTTTTAACTGTCCACTGGCTGGGAGTGGGTAGATCTCCCGTCCTGCCAGAAAGTGTTGTGCTTTGTTCCAGAGTTGTGTACCTCTGATGAATGGATAGAATGAAATACAAATCCTTTGGCGGATACAATAGCTGTCATGTACTGTATTTATTTCATCTGTGTATTTACCTACTCGATTTTCATGTTTTCCTGTTCAGTTTTAAAGCAATCTTAAAGTATTACTAAACCCACAACAGTAAAATCAGTCTGTATATGCAGAAAAGCATGGTTGTTATATTTACCACGTAATCTAAAAGATTAATCCTCTGCATTGTGTATAAAGGCTGTGTGATCCTGTCTCTCTGATCCTTCCTTTCTTTAACTTACTCCAACCCATCTACTGGTAGAACAGAGCATTAGGAGTCAGGCTGCACATGCTCAGTTTGGTGTGTGTTGCTAGAGAGTTTTTTTTTCTTGGGAGGGTGCATGGGATCAGCACAGGGCCAATCAGCACTGTCCAGACAGAGGATCAGGGGAAAATGAAAACTCCTCCTACAAGCTTTAACCAGATACTGATAGAAGTCACAAGACTGCTCTAACTGCTGATGAGAAAAGGTATTTAGCTGTTTAAATTTACTAAAACTATTGCATTCCACATCCTGTGTACTGTGGGAGACCAGAAATAGTGAATGCAGGGCCCTGGGTTTAGTAACACTTTAGCAGCCCCCATACCCTCCAAAATAAAACTGGGTCTTGTTATATCAAAGCAAGATCTACTATCCATAGCATAGCAGCCAAGAACATCATAAAGGAAATCTGAGAAGAAAAGGAGGCTGCCATTGCTGTCCACTCCTTCCAAAAATTTGGGTCATGTAGATCCAAAATACAAATTAGTTCATGATTCACTGATTGGTGGGCATAAAAGGTGTAAGTAAGTGGGCATATAAGGTTTTCCGGCTTCAGTTCAGTTGCTGAATTTCTTTTCTAGACAAGTGGCTCAGAAAATATTGAGAGGCGCCCAGTCAACTAGCATTTTCAGTAATGGAAGCCTACATATTTTTCTCAGTTCAAGTTTGCTTGACGCTGTTGATTCGCTGCTAGTAAATACACCAAAGTGGGCATACCATCAGTCTGAATTTGTAAGGTCATTACAGAATCTTGGTGTCTACAAACAAGAGTCCTATGACTCCAGTTTGTGAGATTTCATTGAGTGTGGAAGTGTAGAAAATATGTTCCATTTATAGTAATGTGTAGTGTGGGTTTCTGTTGCTGGCTACAGTTGGGATGATTAGGTTGGGACTTACAGGATCTGTCAATCTTTGTAAATGATTCTTATTCCTATCTGAAGACACAAGATTCACACAACTTCCATCCAAGAGTCACACATTTTGCTATTTGATTGAATTAAATTATAACAAAAATGTGTACATCTTGGGTGAAAGATGTGTGAATCTTGGGTGAAATCAATAAATCTACTGTAGTATTATGTATACAACCTGGCTTTGGACTTTACTATTGTGCAAATATAGTCTGGTCCTGCATTCCAACGACAAGAGGACAACTACTGTTCCACATCTAGTAAAGCATTTCCATGACTCCATGCAATGTAACAAAAACTTCATAATTTATTGTTGTGTAATAAAACACAATATATGATCAATGCAGATAAATGAATACTAAAAAAGAAAGTGAAAAAACGAGCCCACCACACACCTACTACCCCTGCGCCAGTAACAAATCAAGCCAATTTTAATGGCCTCTGACAGGTTTTTAAGGAAATATGGAAGCTGCTACCCATAAACATAAAAAAATCAGGATTAGATCACCGCATATAGCAAATTGTAAGTGGCAGGGCAGCGCTAAATACTATATATATATAAAACAATGATGCTCCAAATATATGATTAATTAGATAAAATTGATACATAGTTCATGATGAATAGTTCATACAAAATAGTCCATAACTGTATCCCCAAGATATGGATTACATAAATTAGGAGTGTGTTAGAGAAGTCCACTGCAGAGTGATGAAGAGTGGTAACACAACACCATCAGTGTGTAGACAAGTACCGCTCCCAATAGGAAATGCACTAACCGCAAACTATAGCCTCACACTCTCGTGTTCAGCAGTAAAGCATTCAAGATCAGGTAATTAATCCCAAGACAGCTCGCTCACATGGTCACGTATACATGTAGGGGAGATAAAAGAAAACCTCTACTAGTGCAATATTGTCAGTACTCAGAACATTTATTCGTAAAAAAGTCCTTATGCCATCACACTTATGCCATCACACAAAATAAAAGCATTTCAAACATGTAGAAAAATGTACTCTCCTTGTAGCAGCTAAATTATCCAGGTAGTCTCACCACGCGCCGTGTGCAGTACGAGCGGCTCCCTCAATACTCTGACACATCAACTGGTTGCCCTACAGCCACCCCCCCGACATGTTTCGTCATACCAACTTAGTCATAGGATAGGCTATACGGCAAAGCAACCATCTTGAAGTAGATGGGAGTATGCAAATGCATGATCCCATGACTAAGTCGGTATGATGAAACATGTCATTGAGAACTCGGATATCTGAGCAGATTACAAACATTACAAATGGCTTCAGGAATCATAGTGTGTCGATACACTTTAGAAAGGTGCATAATAAGGAACTGTCGGTACTGCAGTTTTGTGGGATGGACAGAGTGTTCCCTAGGTGGAGGGGATCCAATTTGATATGCAATTTATCAAAGAGAGAAATAAAGTGGATCTTCCTTTTAAATACTATTTAAAAATAGGTGATTAAGGTATTGAGTTTCATATTATAGCTATTTAGCTGTGGTCATTTCATACTTCAAATCAGGATATGGGATTTTAGATATTTAGTTTTACATAATCTTTATATGCATATTCTAATGTTGCAAGGTTTATGATATATGTACAATTCCCGATGTTATTGTTATTTTATTTTCTGTTATAATTAACTGTCATTTGGTTGTTAACCTTTTTATCAAATGCATTTTGTCAGATTTTAATAAGTGTGACATTGAATTTGTGATATAAAGTGACACAGAGGTTGAGTTCACTATGATCCAACATTGGTGTCACCAGTGCCGATTCTCTAGGAGTTGGACGGTACGACGTCCGCTCTATATGGAGGAATAAGGTAGTCTTGTTGTGAATGGAGTTTTGTGAGTGGTACCGCATTTGCATACTCCCGTCTACTTCAAGGTGGTTGCTTTGCCATACAGCCTATCCCTTGATTAAGTCGGTATGACAAAACATGTTGGGGATGTGGTTGTACGGCAACAAGTTGATGTGTCAGAGTATTGAGGGAGATGCTTGTACTGCAGATGGCGGGATAGTACATTTACATAGTACATAGTACATTTTTTTACATGTTTGAATTGCTTTTATTTTGTGTAAATGTGATGGCATAAGGACTTTTTTTACAAATAAATGTTCTGATGCTTGACAATATTGCACTAGTGGAGGATTTCTATTATCTCCCCTACATGTATACGTGACCATGTAAGAGAGTGGTTTTGGGATTAACTACCTGATTGTGAAGGCTTTACTGCCGAACATGAGAGTGTGAGGCTATAGTTTGCTGTGAGTGCATTTCCTATTGGGAGCGGCACTTGTCTACACACTGACGGTGTTGTGTTACCATTCTTCATCACTCTGCAGTGGACTTCTCTAACACACTCCTAATTTTTATAATCCATATCTTGGGGATACATGTATGGGCTATTTTGTATGAACTATTCACCATGAACTATGTATCAATTTTATCTAATTAATCATATATTTGGAACATCAATGCAGAAAACATTCCAGCATAGTAATATCCCAGACATCTCAGTGTTTATACCCATAGGTAGGTGTACAGTCATGCTGTAGACAGCCCAGTCCTAGGTATGTTGAGGATACAATAATAATCAGACAAGTTTTTCAAACCTGCCTTTTAGTTTCTCCCTGGAGCATGCATGCTCTACCTGGCCCTCCAGCTGTTGCAAAACTAAAATTCCCATGAGCCATTGCAAGGCTGACAGTTATAACCATGACACCCAAAGACAGAGGCATGATGGGACTTGTAGTTCAGCAAAGGCTGGGGGGCCACAGGTTGAGCACTCATGCCCTAGAACAGGGATATATAATTAGCGGACCTCCAGCTGTTGCAGAACTACAAGTCCCATGTGGCATAGCAAGACTCTGACAGCCACAAGCATGACACCCAGAGGCAGAGGCATGATGGGGCTTGTAGTTTTGCAACAGCTGGAGGTCCGCTAATTACATATCCCTGCCCTAGAGCCTGGTTTGTCTTCTACTACCCCAATATATACATTTTCCCCACTTCAGACAATTTGATCATCTCTTATCCAAGGACAGCTTAAGCTATTCATTCAAGTTATATCACTAAAAAGTTTGTTAGGTGAGCTAAGTATAGGCAACATTCCTTTTATTCCACATAAGAAAAAACACTGTGCAAATACTGTGATATAAAACGTTAGACTTCCATTAGGATAAATTAACAGCAAATGCACAATCTCTATTTAACATTACTAAGGAGGAACATCCCGAACCTCAGCACCTGACACAGGTGTGCATACTTTTATAATGAACTGAATCTTTTGTGTTCTGGGTTCTGAGCAGTGCACCTTTGTGGTTTGCATTACTAAGGAGGAAGCAGAGCCTGCATATGTAATAACCTGATGTGGCTGCACCCAAATACATTTACAAACTACATGTTGTTGCATACAGTTAGATCTTATTCAGGGCTAAAGCTAAAAAATGACCTATAATAATGTTATAGACTTACTTTACTAGTGAGAGCTCAAGGGTTTTCCAGTATACTGTGTATTGATTTATAATATATGTGGTCCTGTCTCCTACATCTGGCCTTTGACAATGCTGAATCGAATACATTTTTAATGTATATACAACATGATCAAACCCAAACCTAGATAAAATGTAGCGGTGTTAATTTAAAACATTTTCATTCTATATTGTTTATCTATTGTGTCTCCATCCTCGCATAAAATAAATCTTGTGCATATATACGGTATGTGTATATATATATATATACAGTATATATTATATCTATGGAGTATATGTATATATATATATATATTCTGTATATATATGTGTATATGTAAATAGTCCCAAAAATGTATACACAATGTGTATGATTATAAAGCCAGTATTTTTTTACCATACATTTCACTTTCAAATTTTTTAATAAAATGTACTTTTTTATACTTAGTGCCTACCTAGTTCAGGTAACCACCACGTTTGCACTTACTGGTTACTTTAGAAACCACACATTATGGAGGAACATCATGTTAAGTTACCAAGGGTGAGGGTGCGGCTGCGGTTTGTCAGTGAATGGATTAACTGGACCATTCTTTTTTTTTTTTGATGGTACTGTAACTGGTCCTGTTCACCATACCATGTATTCAAGAAGATTTTGGAGATGAGGACTTTTATTTCCAACAAGATGGGGTGCCTATTTGATAAGAACTTGCTAAACAGATGGATTGGGCAAAGAGGTTCAGTAGAATACCCTCTGCATTCACCAGACCTCACGCTACTGGACTGTTCTTATGGAGATTTCTGAAAGATAACGTTTTTGCTACAAAATCGGCAACCGCTGACAAATTAAGTGCAGCCATTGAAAGAGAATGCACTCAAATAGCAAATTAAATGATTCTCAATGTTTGTGATTCTATTGCTTCACGTTATCAGTGATGCCTGGACCAGAATGGTCATCTGTTTGAGAACAGGTGCTAAGTATAAAAAAGTACACTTATGTATTTTATTTAGAAATTTGAAAGTGAACTGTATGGCAAAAAATAATGACTTCAAATTGTGTTCAATATTTTTTTGGGACACTATATATATATATATATATATATATATATATATATATATATATATTGTGACGTTATGTGAGGCGCCATAATGGACGGGTGATACTTGTAGCCTTGCATGCGAACACTTTGAGGCGACTAGAGAGAGTCCGACCCGGGTTTTGCCAGCCACTGTGGCAGAGCTGGTTCCAGCCTGGACTTTCTGGTCCACTTAAACCCCTCTCCACCTGCATTTAATGAGCAGGAAGAGATCAGAGGAGAGCTCTATCCTGGATCTCAGAGGGTGAAAGCTGAGTGAGCTCTGTGTGATAATTTGGACTCAAAGATCAAGGTTTGCACTGTGCTTATGTTTATTGGGTGTAGGGGACAGCCCCCACACTGTATAGAGAGGAACCCGATTGTTTAGTTTAGTGCCGGACTGCAAAGCTTTTTTTTTTTTGTTTTGTTATGTGTTTTGATTAGTGTTGAGCGAACCCGGACTGTAACGTTCGGGTCCGTACCGAACTTTAGGGTGTCCGTGGCACGGACCCGGACCCGGACATTTCAAAAATCGTTCGGGTTCGGTCCGGGGTTCTGCTATTTTACTCCACGTGTTGAGAAGCTGCAGGGCAGCCAATCAACAAGCGTTTCACTGGTTTGCCCTTAGAAGCCATCACAGCCATGCCTACTAATGGCATGGCTGTGATTGGCCGGTGCATCATGTGACCCAGCCTCTTTATAAGCTGGAGTCACAGTGCTGCAGTCACATGCTCCTTGGGTTAGTATAGGGAAAGGTAGCTGACGGCGTGAGGGACAGATTTTAGCCATTTTAAGACCTGATCCTGCATCCTGAGATAGATTACTTTACTACTGCTGTCTGTGCTGTTGCTCTGAGGACAGATAGCAGAAA
>BLSH010260131.1:2610989-2623138 GCA_018402905.1 Glandirana rugosa
AAAAAAAATTATATATATATATATATATATATATATATATATATATATATATATGTCACGGAACGCTTTCATAAGCCGGGGGAAACTTGAAACGCTGGAAAACGGTGTAAAGTCCGAAGTTTGTATTTCTATATTTTGACATTAAAAAACACTTCTTAGTTGTTGTTCACCCTGTGTTAGTACTTCACCTTGCTTTAAATAACCTATAAAGTTTGAAAAAATTGTTTATTTTTTGACTTTTTAACCCGCACGTTTTAATAAGTCGGGGAAATGAAAGTCACGTCGTTTGAGAGAGGTCTTCAAGTCACTCGTAGAGACTTACTAGGTTACAACTGGAGTTACTGATTATATATATATATATATATATATATATATATATATATATATATATTAAAAAAAAACAAAACAAAATTAAGTTCCCCAGTTCTCAAAGCATCAATGCTAACTCTGTGGCATTACACTGCTTGCTCATATTTAAGTATAGCAGTTTTGTCTTAAAGTGAAAAAGTTAAACTTCCACTGCAAAACAGTCAAATCATTGTTAGTTGGAGTTCAGTATTTACCTAGCTGTTCCCTCTTGAGAGAGACCAAATATCCCTAACTGTCCTCCCCACTATGGAAGTTTGTATTATGTTTTGGCATGATAATTAATACAGACACAGTTACAAACACACTTTCAAATAACATTCTTTTTTATCAAATATCTTCTACAGTGCGGAGTAGAATAACCGTTAACTAGGACTATGAGAATCCTGCGTAAGCAACAATTTGCTGAGCAAGCTGAAACTCAGACTAAGGCAGGGTATACTCAGCTCATGCTATTCATTATCAGGCCTGGTGATTGGCTATTTAGCCTCTTAGTGCAGCATTGTGGGGAGGGGGGATGTTGTCCCATATGCTCTTACCTTTTAATTATGTAATCATGGTCAAGGATTTAAGTCAAGTGGTGAGAAAAATTAATTGCTGTGTGTTCTATACAGAAATATGGGAAATAAACCAATATTCCCTTATTGCGGTCGCTGTATATATGCAGAAAATTTAAGGGGACATTACCATTCTGAGCCCCTTTTCCAAATTCTATTTCCTTGCCTGTGATCCTAATTTTCTGGCTACACTACTTACTTGGTAAGTGACACAGAACAGATCTACAGGTTGGGAGTTTTTCCAGCATACCTGTTTCGGGGCAGTGAATCAATCATGAATTTGGAGGACCAGTGTGAAAGTTAGCAAAAAGGTGAGATCTCATGATAAGTCAAAATCGGCAGAAAATTATGAAAGTGTACTGTATGGTAAAAAATATTGACTTCATAGACTCTTTTGATCCCTGCCAACCAGTCAGATAGAAAATCGAACCACATGCAGATGATACTGAGATCTTGCGTTACAGTATATTTAGCTTCAACTGTTTTTTAATGTTGAGTGAAAAATTATTCATCCAAGTGTCTGATCATCCTTGATGGTACATTGATAAATCCAACTTATTAATATTGATATTTCTACCATATTGTTATTATCATGTTGATATTACCAACTTTAAAGAATAACTGTAGCTTAACAAATATTGATAAACCCAGCTTATTGATATTGATATTACAATAAATATTACCATATTGATAAGGCCCCTTCCATTACCAGCTTTTAAAGAACATCATAACCATAGATTAAAAAAATGATTTGCTATCATAGGCAGCAGATATCCAGAAACATTTTGAAAAGGTGCACCTTTAACAAAGAGAACCATTTAATGCCTGACCAGCCTGGAAAAGATTGACATAGTGGTCGTAACCTGTAACCTATGGAGCTATTTGTAGTGTATGGGGATAGGTGAGGTGTGGTCTTTGTTAGATTAGCTCAGTGGTGGCACCTTTCTTGACACCATGGGCCTCATGTGCAGCCCTCAACATCTTCAAAGGACCACACATAAAATTGAATTGAAAATTAATATTCAGTGTCAGAAACCGTAGACACACAACAGGATATAGTCTAAAACTATGACATGATACAAGTGGTGGTCACAGAATGTGGACATGACACAAGAGATGGTTAGAAACTGTTGACATGATAAAAGAGATGGCCAGAGCCGAGGCTGCTGGCATCATAAAGAGATGGTCAGAGACTGTGAACATAATACAAGAAATGTTCACGGACTGCAGCCATGACACAAGAAATGTTCATAGACTGTGGATATGACAGTGTTTCTCAACTCCAGTCCTCAAGGCGCACCAACAGGTCATGTTTTCAGGATTTCCCTCAGATGAAACAGCTGTGGTAAATACTAAGGCAGTGAAACTGATCAAATCACCGGTGCAAAATAAGGGAACGCCTGAAAAAATTACCTGTTGGTGTGCCTTGAAGCCTGGAGTTGAGAAACACTGGGATATGATACAGAAGATGGTCAGAGACTGTGGACATGCTGCAGGAGACTGTCAGAGACTGTGAATGTAATATAGAAGTGGTTGGAGACTGGGAACATGCTTATTGAGGGTCATAGATGGGAGAAACATTACACAAAACTGGTAGTGAACACTGCTATAAAAGAGCAAAGGGGGGACACAAATTAGTGTCTTCAGGGGCCCCAAGGGCCTCACAAAATGTGCCAAAGAGCTGTATGCAGCCCCTGGGGCCCCTTAACTCATAGAGAAAAACAGTCTATCTGTCGCATCCCCTACTCCTATTATTTTCTTAGAATATGTATCTCAGTTATGTCTGTCCCTTATCACTAAGCATGCACCATGACTTCTTAATTTAGGTACACATTTTTATTTCTAATATAAATGTTCTTTGTTGCAAAAAAACTATAGTTATATTGCATTGTAAATGTAGAAATTCTATGAAGCCAAATGGTTCACCCAGGGCTATCAATGGGCTATATGCTGGATGAATTACATTGGTTAGTTTATCATTATCAACTGCAAGACTGAAAACATGACTTAGCTAAATTGTTTGTACATACATTTTTTATGAAATTTCTTTTTACTTTAAGGTGAAATGCTTTTTCTCCCAGACTGCACATTAAATTTGGTAAATTGCATCTCAAACTTGTATTTTGGAAGGAAAAGCGCCTGACAAAGTAAAGAATTGAATAATATCAAATCCGCAAAGCCAGCTTTTGTGTGCCGATTGAGGGACCCATACAAAGTTAACATGCTCCAAGTGATGTCTGTTGTGAAAAACACATTTGGAAAACACGGCTTGCAACAAAACACAATTCTTGGCTTCCAAGAATTGAAGCTGCCGGGTGGCTATACTTTAAATGAATCATTACATTGTATCAAAAGAGTGAAAATCAACAACTAGCATTTTTCTCTCACTTGATCATCAACAGAGAGCTTGGCTTTAGCTCAATCTCTTTTATTAGTGGAAAAAAGAGAAAAACAATGAAAAAAGAAATCTTTTCAAAACTGGCATGGCACAATGCAAGTCAAAACTGTGGGAAGCAGAATGGTGCATCTATTTCCACTTACTGTATTAAGGAATGGCTAAATTGCTTGCAGATCTTTCTTTCCCTGATGTACCACTTGTGAGTAATAATATAATTTCCTAAATCGCAGACATAAATACATAAAGCTGCCTCACGGCGGTTATGTATTATCTCATATTATTATGTATTGTAAAGGAAACAGAGCACAGCTATGCATAGAAAGAAAGTTAATTTTTTAGAGAAAAGGCTTTTTTTAACTGAAGATTTGAAATGCGTAAATGTCAAAGTAGCTTTAAAACATTTACAAAACATGGTTACTTTTTCCCCACTTAACAGCTGTTCTGTTCTTTGGCCCCTGAACTCCTGGACAATAGTACATAATTATATGGTAAAGCACATATCACGCAAAAAATAAATAAATATATACATATAGAATTCTTAAAAATGTATCCAAAATTAGACAGTACGTGTCATATGGAATAAGCATGCCCTTTCTTTCTTAAACACATATATGCTATATATGCACAAATATTTCTGTATATATATATATATATATATATATATATATGTGTGTGTGTGTGTGTGTGTGTGTGTGTGTGTGTGTGTGTGTGCGTAACATGGTCAGGTTGAGAAAAGAATTTAACAAACGACAAAATTAAGTAAACTTCCAAAAATCCTAATTCTGCATTTGACACAGAGGGAGGCACAGAACTTATAAAGCATGGTCCAATTTGCTCCAACATTGAAAAAAAATCAGTCTTGATCACCTAATGAAAGTGTATACATTCTGAATTTATTGTGCTATTTCGTATACATTTTTATAGCCAGTTAAATGTTGTGGCTTTAGAAACACATCCAGCTATTTTGTAATATACAGAGTTGGGTTGACCCAACTCATAGGATAGTCTATTCCACATTTTAGCAAATGTTTATACATCTTTAATAGCCCTCTATCTATCGGTTTTGTGTATAAACCATATATAGTCTGTATTACTAAATCCATATATCCTGTATTTTATTGCTACTTATTATTTGCCATTGTCATCATTGACTCCATCTGGGAAACAATAAGGGATAACAATCATAAAAAATAAAAACTTAAGAAACAGATTTCTAGTTTGTTCATCATTATACGGGAAACTTACATTTTCAAACTATGTTAGAAAATGCATGCTAGTCAAGTATAAAATTTTAAAAATATAGAGCATGACTTCAAAACTGAAAAACACAAGGAAAGATAATAATCAAATATCTGCCTTGTGTAGTAAAAACACAAACTGTGCTAGAAAGAGAAGTTGTGCTACAGGTACTTGGCGTCTGTTTGGAGAATGGAGCAGTATTACTTGTGAACAGAACCCTAACAAACCGTGTTTAACAGGAAAAAAGTCATGTGTAGAAAGCAAAGACCAAAAGCAGCCACTCTGCAATCATCTTTCATTGTTCTGGCTGATCTAAATTGATGAAGGATGTAATCGGATTGGTTAGAGGTTCTACACATCAAAGGTGTTTGCAATGTTGTATTACAAAAAGTCCTTAAAAAAATGTTAAAAAAAACAAACATCAAAAGCACTTCCTGTGCACTTGACAGCGTGACAAAATATTTCTATCTTTTTCTATGAGCTGTGGCACACAACAGAGGTTATAATATTAATAATAGTTACATGAACATCTGCAGATACTATGTAACCCTTCAGTCCATTTCCTAGACAATGGCACCTAAAAAGCAGAAAAAAAAAAAAAACTGAAAAAAAAAAGGATTTGAAAATAAAACATCACGCGTACTATGAATGGCACTTCTTTCTATCTTACATTTTAAAAACATCATTGAAATCAGAAAGTTCATTTACAAAGGACTGGCAGTTGCAATCAAAGCAATAATGCAGTGCTGAGAAAAAAGGGTAATTGGTTTGGTAAAGATCGCTTTCCATTACACCATAAAGCACTACACAATAGGAAAGGTCGCCAATTAAGCAATCATGAATACCAAGTACTGAAGCTGATGAAAATAGGGCAGTGGTTTAAATAGATTTGCAAGCAATTTACCTTTTCACAATGTTGGCAATCTGATGCAATTTGCTTGCAATTTTGTGTGCTTTCAGTACACTTGAAGCTGACACTACAACGACCAAATGGCAAAGAGGCCTGCATAGAAAATGTAAAACTATCTTGGCTGCATCAGGCAACCAGAATAGTGGTTCATCAGGAAAATTACAACAATTAACATAAGTGCTGCAAAAATCAACACTTTAAATGTCACACTCACTAGTCTGTCCAAGGACTTTAAAAGTGCCATCTCCATTGCTGGACTGAACAGTAAATATGAGGCAATCACCAACGTGCTTTGAGGTTGATGGCTTCACAATTGATGTGACATTCTCTGAGTGAACAAATAGTGGCTTATTTTATAAAAGCAACTATATTATTATTTTTTTATATTTTAATTTGACTTAAATTGTACCAACACAAAATTACCTTTTAAAGCTTTTTTCTTTTTCATTTTTATATGGTATGTTTCATTGAATTTGACATCTACTTTTGTTTTTGTTTGATATAAAAAATTCAATGTTTTGGGAAAGCTGCTCCAAGTTGATTAAAGACAGGATGTCGAAGGAGACAGGATCAGATAGACTGGAACTGCAGGTGGCAAATTGTACAAGTTCACCTCTCTGCTGGATACTAACTTGAGCTATCTTAAGTAAGATGGAATTCCTTTACAACACTAGCTGCTTATTACATGCCACTAAATTCCTAACCAGCTACTAACTCATTGTATAGGTAATGAGAACATGCGTCATATCGCTCAAATGACAACCCTCTAGACTGCAGTCTGTTCACACTCAACAGTATTAGAGTAGAGGGTAGTGTAATGTTATTTTGTATTTAAATGGGACTGCCTCCACTATTATGCAAGGGGAATGTCAGACTACTAGCATAAATGCACCCGCTCATTGAACACAATGTAATTTGAATGGAATAAAAAAAATACCATGGTCTTGTACAGTTAATGATATTATAATGTATATGATGTACCTTCAAATAGAGACATACCACTTTACTGGCTACGCCAAGGTTGTGATACCAGCTCTATTAAAAAAAATATATATATATGCATATATATATATATATATATAAACATATATATATATATATATTGACTCAGCAAAATCATAATTACAGCAATAACCTTTTCATATTATGTGCAATATCTAATACCCTTGTAAACCTCATACTTTTTAGAGGCTAGCAAATGTAATTTACAATTTACATTTTTTAGCAGTTTTGCAATATGAGCACAAACATGAACAAATGCTTTACATATTGCAAATATTATAGTAATTATAGTGTCCTTCTGCATTAACCTTCTCAATACCAGATACTTTCACCCCCTTCCTGCCTAGGCCAATTTTCAGATTTCAGTGCTGCCACACTTTGAATGACAATTACTCAGTCATGCAACACTGTACCCAAATTAAATGTTTACAATTTTTATTTTGATGGGACAATAAGTGGCACCCGCGCTACCTAACAAATAAGTGAAAATAAGCCAAAGAAAAACAGTAGCTATCACTGAAATATGTGCAAAATGTATACATAAAAAACAATAAAGCTATGTAAAAATAAAAAACGATATAAAATAAGTCCACAAATTTCTTAATGTACTCATGTCAGGGAGACGTTGTACCTTCATGACAAAATGTGTAGGGAGAGACCTCCGGTTACATAATTTCTGAATCTGCAAAATGTGCACTGGAGGCCACGGCAGAATTCTGGGTTTTCGTTTTTAAAAGGCTGATTGTTAATACACATACACATTGTAAGTGCATTTTATTCTTTATTGTGTGTGGGTTAGAGGCCTCCCTTTTCTTCTCTTCCTAACAGATATACTGACACTGTATGGTGGTCCACAAGGATTTAAATAAACAGTGGCATGCTTCCTGGAGAGATGGAGGAGCTAGTCTAAGGAGCTTACAGCCAATATTAAGTACAGCGTGGTCCAGCCTGTGATACATCTGGTTAAAAAAGGTGCATTTTGACTTTCTTGTTGCACACACGAGGTCAATATGATCTGGTAAGTTTGGCATATGGTTCAGTGACTGGTGTGATTGCTGTGGTAGCGATTAGATATACTGACTGGCAGCACTAGTCTGGTAGCATTGTATTGTTGTGGCAGGGATCAGAGATAATGGCTGGTGAAACTGACATACAGTGATATTAGAGCAGCCAGCCATTGTAAATGATCATAGTGGTACAACGTCATTAGGGATGATCAGGGATTTTTCTTTTTTTATTACACTCTGATTGCTTAATACAGTGATGATCACTGTATAAGCAATCTCTAACACTGGTCAAAGGTTTCCTTCATGAAACGTTTGTTTACAACTGTGATTCTGTGGTTTGTCACTGCTATCCCATAGTACAGGGCTGCTGTGATTGGCCCTGGTCCCATGTGATCACTGTGACCAATCACAGAGATCACACAGTAGTAAGCAGGGCATCATGAATGACAGCCTTGTCACTACTCAAACTTACTCAAACTACTCAAACTGCGATCACATGGTACCAGGGCCACTCACAGCAGCCTGGTACCGTGATCGGTGACTGTCTCTGATGGACACAGCAGTCATAACACATGCTGTGTGCCCTCTCAGAGGACGTACGGGTACAGTCTCTCAGAACTAGAGAGCGCCCCTGCGGCCATTGATTTACATTGGCCAGGCGGAAAATGATTAACCCATGTTTGGGCCATGCCGCTCTAACACATTTCACCTGGATTGAACGCCCAATCCAGGTGAACCGTGTCAAGGGGCATGGCCAAGGGACAGGGTCTGTGCAGGGTCTGATGAATTTAGAATACATTTTAATGGTTGACTTCATGAGACTGCTGCCCTGATCCTTACACTTTGGCATTGGTGTGGAGTGCTATGTGCTCTTTTCTGGGACTGGCACCTAGCGCAGATGTTGAGCCAACAGGAAATACACAGAAAGCTTGGGGCGGTGCTGCATTGTCCTTTTGGCAATAGGCATAAACCAAATTACTAAAGGCTCATATACGCTTTAACATTTTAATGTAACTGTAAAGTTTTGTAGTTCACAGAGAGAAAAGAAAGCAATGTAACTGACAGGCACAACGTACTAGAAGTTATTAGCTCACAAGATTTCTGTCAGGATAAGCAGGTACATTTTTGTACCTTTCAAACAGATATAACACAATTATTCCTACAGTGCAGGGTATGGTAGGACAAACAACTTGTTCTAAATGTCCCACGAGTGTATTTCTTTAGTTTGCATAAGCTCTTGCATGTACCAATTTTAGCACAAATGTATTTCATAACACCACATAAAGCTGCTAACTTTTCCCAGGTCTGAACTAGTAGTGGACACACTCAGATGCAAAAATGTCAGATTACAAAAGGTGCTAGGATCCTAAAATGGAACTCCAATGAAAACTTTTAGTAGAACTGTTATGATATCTGTTGGGTTTTTTATTGGTGTCCATTATCCTAGCAGGGAGATCTCCCTTCGCTTTCTGTTCTGGTGAAAGGTGATTACAAGGATGGCAAATGAGGGATTCTCCAACAGGGACACAAAAAAAAACAAAAGCTGTGAGAAAAAGGGTCTCGTATTACAAGTATTCTGTACCAGTTCCAGTGCCAGACTAAGGGCCGGTTCACACCTAGGCGATTTGCGATCCCCTCAAATCGCTTAACATCAGAAATCCCATTGAAATGAATGGGAGCTGTCTTAATATACACTACTCAAGTTGCTCCGACATCAGGGCGACTTCTGAAAAGGTTCCTGTACTACTTCAAGGTGACTTCTAGGCGTTTTGAGCCCATAGAAGTCAATGGAAGTCGCTTCAAAGTTGGATCAACGTCTATGAAGAAGCGACTTTACAGGAAAAAGAAAATAATTTTTTAAGGCAACCCCCCTCCCTCTCTTCTCTGATTGGCCACAGGCAAAGTCACCTGGCATGGAGGTCACTTCAGGTCTCGTTGTAATTCGCCCAAAGTCACGATGTAGTCGCCTTGAAGTCGCGGTCAAATTGCCTAGCAAAGTCACCTCTGAAGTCGAATCGCCTAGGTGTGAACTGGCCCTAATCCTGTAGATGTTTTTGTTTCAATATAAAATATTCAATATTCAATACAAAAGTTCAATATAAACACGAAAATAATGTTCAGATTTTTAGCAGAGTACTAGAAAAAGGATTGAAGTTTGGTTTATTTTGCTGCAATAATCAGTAGAAATGGCAAACTTGATCCTTGCGCAAGCTTTTATTGCTGGGCTGAATTATGAACAGGAATAGATAGGTAGGGGCAGATTTCTAGCTAAATAAAGATTAGGGCCTAGGGTACAGGACAGTCAGGGGCAGCACACAGCCACCCAAACCATGTTGACAGTGTCTGAGTTTAGACGAAACGCATTCGAGTAGAGGTGAGCATGGCTTCCCAGGTCTCCAAATCAGTGGATGCCTGCACGCCGGCTCCCATAGCAGAGCGGTGGCGGCAGAGTTTTTTTTATATATAACTGGCTGATTTTTCCTGGACTCTGGGAGGGCACCCATATATGCGAGTGTATTTTCAGCAGTTTTAATGGTTTTTATATTTAAAAATAATGGTATGTGCTATGAAATCCCTCTCTGTTTTAATCTTTCTCTGCATATGGGTTGCACCTGGGTCCTGTGTGAGAGGAGCAGACAAGCAGCCACACACAGTAGGAGCTGTGAGAAAAGCCTCTATAGACCCACTTTGGTATAAGCTAAAGGGGGTCAAGCACATCTGGTGAGTTCAAACCCATTGGGGTTGGGGCAAAAACTCACACAGAGTGAATTGTTGGTGATGATAAGCACTTTACCTATTTTAGAAGATTGAACTTCACTTCCAGCACATTTCTGAGCACTGGCACTTTTTCTATCACTATGGACGTTTATTTATATATATATAATTCTTTGTCTTTGTTGATTTTTGTAAACTTTTTTCTTATTAACCTTATTTATTTCAAGCACTGGCACTTTTGCAGTCATTAATGAGAGATTTGTTTTGAATTTGTATGTATTTTGGATTTTCATGGTGTTATTTGCATATGTGTGCATTTTAAAGTTAACCGTAGTTAGTAGGAAGCATGCCTAAAACCCATATAAACCCAAACCATGTTGTTGATGGTCAGTAATGCACAATATAGTCAAAGGGTTCTAGGCTGTTGTCCTGTCTGGCAGTGTAGTCCAGCTGGAGCCTGTTTGAGTTGTTTGTCCACAGTCCTGGAATCCCTTGTGTGTTTATATATGAGCTTGTTGTGTGGTGCCACATTTAGCAGGTTCATAGGGACAGGAGAATTCACAAGATGTTGGTCTAAAGGGGCAGAAAGTATAAATGTATCCAGGTTTAAATCTTTACTGTACATGTTCTGTGTTATATCAACACTGTGCACTACTTTACCAGTTGTTGTACTGATTAGGTAACTGTTTCTCTGCAGTCCTATCTGTCATCATTATGACCATTTTTGCAAGCCATGAGTTTAATGAACACATGTGTAAGAACACGTTTGCATAATGTATACTATAAACAGTTTCATTTTTTGTGTGAAACCAAGCTTGGTTTCTTTCAAAGCCTATAAATGGTTCTAGGGTCCTTACCTATACCTGGTAAAACGCTATGAACTTCATAAGTTTTACGTTGCCTAATGACAGCAGGTTGCTTACTTATTACTAATTACTGTTTCATGGGGTAGACAGTATTATTTGCAGGCTTTTATACATATACTAAAGTTGGCCATACACAGCTCCACTGTTGGCCCTGTTAGCACCCCCCAGCCTTCAATCATTTCTTATAGAGGGAACTAGGTGAAAAATTGTTTGCCGAATGACAAACAGACAGCTATCTCCATGGTGACCGCAGGAAGTTCCTCCCGACTTCCTTCCCCTACTGCAGTGTCGCTTTGGTCGAGTGCCACCTACAACGGGGATTACAGACTGCACCTGCCTGCAGACCGCCATTACATAGTCTCTCTGGCAGGCTAATACAGACTGTTTTTCCCCATGGACCAAGAAATAGCCTGTAAAGACCATTGTGATCTCTAAAATGGCTCTCTATAAAGGATACCTACACCAATTGCACAATCAAGCCAACATTTCAGGAAACTCTGCAGTGCAATTAAGGAAGACAAAGAACAAGAAAGGTGCGCCTCTAAGTGCAGTAGTGTATAAAACAAATTTATTAAACAAGATTAAAACTACTCACAATGGTAGTGTGCCTGAAGAAGGGGCGGAACCCCGCAACACGTCGCCGTTTCCAGCTGCCCATTGGAAGAAGAGGACTACCTGCATCTGCCCTGCACGGACCGAACGAACGCCCGAACGGTCGTTCGCGCCAAAATCCACCGGAGCCAGAGGAGGAGATGCCGGGAACCACCGACGCCGCCCCCCCCCAGCCCACCACCACCAGGCAGACCAGGAACTCATCCCAGCAGCCATTCCAGACAGACCAAGGACAACTATAGCCAGCAGTGGCTGACACTGCAATGCGCACCTGCACACTACCATTGTGAGTAGTTTTAATCTTGTTTAATAAATTTGTTTTATACACTACTGCACTTAGAGGCGCACCTTTCTTGTTCTTTGTTACCCTAAATACAAAATACAGTTCTAGATTATGGACAGGAGGAATAGGAACAGTGGCAGTCTTCAAGGGATCCCAGATCCTTAGCAAATGTAACCACTTGCCGCCCACCAACC
>BLSH010260131.1:2626444-2636845 GCA_018402905.1 Glandirana rugosa
GAGTAAGACAAAATTAGAGTTTACGCCTGATCATAACGGTACTGAACATAGTATCTTAAGTGATAAGTCACAGCAACCTAGGTACAAGTTATTCACCATTGTTCTCAAGTTTCTTTTACCTACACTCCCGTGTTTCTTCTAATATAACGTATACTCGGATTTTAATCTAAAAGACGGTGTACTTCTGTTTCCAAAACCATTGTTATATATTTTACATTATTATCACTAACTTCTAAAACGTGAAGATTCGAGAGTTTGTTGGACGGTCGATGATGTATTAGAACTGATCAAAAGTAAATGTTTTACATAATTTTGTTTTGAATTTCATCTCGATCGTAGTCACCTGTATGTCAGGACGAGTGGTAATAACGCTATCTGTAGTAATATGTTGGTTAAATTGATACATTTCCTTCAGTAGATATTCCACAATATGTACATAAACTTCATGGGTGCCAATAATGGTGAGCAGGACTGTATGTCCACTGATGCTAGCTCTACTTTAAGTTTTGTTTTAATACATTTTGTAAATGAAAACTAGTCAAGATTATGTAGTAGCTGGCAGGTTGTTTGAGAGCTTAGAAGTGCAAAATCTTCAATCACTATTATTACATTTTATATATTGTTACCAAAACCTTTGTCTTCATGTGGCAGAAAATCTAATTTTAGGCTCATATGCAATATAATCTTCTTTGTGCCCTCACATCCATTTTCTTTGAACTCTTGTTACCACTTATTGAACATGGATCCAACGACACTGAATAGTGAATTCTATGATACAAGTCATGGCAATACTAGTCCGCATTTGAGATTAAAACAGAATGAGCCAACATTGTTTAGACAAGTCCCATTACTTTTTCTGTTATGTTTCTGTCAAATTCTGCACTCAATTGACATAATTATGTGTATAAAATCTTTTTTTTTAAAAGTCTGCCCAATGTTAAGTTGTTTCTGATCTAGAGTATTTACATTTCTGCATACAATTTTTTGACATCTAGTTGACCAAAATCTTGGCTAGTTCTCCTACATTGCTCCACTTTATTCTGTTAGCTTCCAAATTGACAATAACCAGAGCATTGAAAAAACAATTCACATTCTTCTCCAAAATCAAAAACTGAACTGATGCAAACTGACTTGTACCCTTACGAATACATATGACAAATCCTCAAGGTTTGGGACCCATGGATCACATAATATCAACTAACCCTTTCTACGAGGAGCTTAACAGCTTTATGAAGGGCTTGATACACTGGGAATTCCCTGCTTAACGCTTTCCTACTACCCTCTCCCTTTTTCCCCTACTCACTAGACATCTTTTTTTTAAGTGTTCACTGTTCATCCCTTTCCACCCATATTTTATATCCGTATATCTGGACCTCAAATTCCAATAAAACTACACAATTCTGAGTGCCTTTTGTACCATGAAGCAATGCAAGAACAAGCATCTGGATGTATATAAACCACCACATAACACTGTTTATCCTGCTTACCATTCTGTTTATTCTCATTTCACATTTTGTAAAACTGGCTACATATCTTTAGGATCTAATTCAGTAGCTGGATTTTCCTAGAAAAATTTATAAAAATTATTGAAATGAAAAAAAAAAAGTATTCTCACCAAATGCAAGAAGGTGATGCATGACTACACATGGCTGATGAAGACAGAAGTGTTCCATGCAACTAGATCTTGGCTGCCATAGTGGAACTATGCTAAGATAGTGGCTGGTGGCATACATGATGCTACTGTAGAACTGCATGCTAGAAGTAGTAACCAGAAAGCCCCCCTCATCCTATACCTCCCTGGAACACTCCAACTATTCCTTCACCCTAGTTCTACACACAACCCCAATGCTCTCTTATGGCTTTACTAAAGTGATTGTAAGGCTTCATTTTTTTTCTTTAAAATAACAAACATGTCATAAATACCTCCTCTGTGCAGTGGTTTTGCACAGAGTGGCCTCAAACCTCCTCTTCTGGGGTCCTCCAGCGGCACTCCTGGGACCTCCTCCGCATCCAGTGACCCGTCAGGGAAAGCTTCCCTGGGGTCACACGTGTGGGCGCACTCCTGTGTCCTGTTGTTTGCGTGTATTCACACAAACAGCCCCCCAGCCCCTGCATCACTGGACCTGGTTGAAAGAAGCATGAGCCAATGGCTCCCCTGCTATCAATCCGGCCAATGAGGACCCGTGACACTGGCTGGAGCGCCGCAGGAACGAATGAGCTCAGGTGAGTAAAAGGGGGCCTCTCCGGGGTCCCTATTTAGAAAAGGTTTTTCACCTTAATGCATAGAATGCATTAAGGCGAAAAACCATTAGACTTTACAACCACTTTAATCTTCTGTTGTGCATACTTGCCTCATATGTTGGGAACCCCAAGGCAAACTGACCTGCACCAAAAGATACAATCACTAGACTATTGGTGATAAAAATTGCTGACTCGTGTAAAGGTTTCAATATCTTGGTACCACTAAAGCCCATCCCTTCATAAGTAGATTAGCCCCCTTGCCCAAACACAGGAGTCTCTTCCATATGAGCATACATGTGTGGCAAGTGTAGGAATTGCCTATTAAATGATAGATATTGATTTGCTAAAAAAAATATTGGCTGTTTACTTACTAGAGTGAATTTAACTTTGCGAATTGAACTTTCACTTTGCTTAGTGAATGAGGTGAAGCTGTGCTGAGTTCAATCATCCAATCATGTGCAAGCAAAAATGCTATTTTTTTACATTTTCTTTGCACAATTGAGTATTCCTATTGAATACAGCTTCAACTTATTCACTAAGCTAAGTAAAAATTGATTTTGCAAAATTAACATGCTCGACTCTTTTTTTTAACTTAGCCACAATATATTTCACTTAAAGTGACATTAAAGTTAAACGTAAGAAATTAAAAAAAATAGTTTATACTTTGATATTGCACAGAGAAGTCACTTTCTGTCCCTACTGGTGCTGTGCTCCTCTTCTTCAGGTGCCTCTTATAACAAGCAGGGTGCTAAGGGGCCCCCTTGTGTGCTTGTTCCCATTAAGTCCCATGCCGAGTTATGTGTAGCCATAGACACATACACAGTGCTGATGAGCCACACCACCCTGCTTCCTCCTCACAGCATTTTTACTGATGGTATCAGAAGCCTATGATTCCACTGTCCTTAATTTATCCTATGAAATCAGAAAGTGAGGGAAGCAATGCTGGAGCTGGAGGAGTGATGAAATGGTAAGTGTTAAAGGATGTAAGGGTAGGACAGGTATTGGGGCATATTTTTTCCTTAATTCATTAAATGTTTAGGCTTTAGTATTACTTTAAGCTTTGTCTGTCCTTTACAGGTAGAATTTCTTTGTAAATAATACGAGTAATTATAGAGCATAATTCCATTTTTGTCACATTGGTTTTATCTTTTTTTATATAATAAACATGCAATAACCGGCCCATTAGAAAATTACGTTTTTATTGGTTAGGGCTTTCACACCAATTTGCCATCGCATATACAATCAGGTTTAATAGTAATAATCTAGAACAACATCTTTGCATATTCATTTTAAGAGGTTCACTTTGTTATCCTGAGGGCATCTTTATTAAGTTATCTCACCCACTGATCAACAGTGACATCTTTGTCAATACCAAAGAATGGTGTCAAAACATGGCCACAGTTTGGCTCAGCAAAGATCCTCCCTTCCAAAGAGATAAAAGGCACGGATAGCCTTTCTTTCAGTCACCCCAAAATGATAGTTAAAACGGAAGTCTATAAACACGAGAGCCCAGATTAAAGGATTATCAAACGGATTTGTTATCAAAGCTGTTACTTGCACTGTTCAACATCTGATGGTTATAAAAAAAATTGCACAGATGGGACAAAAAAAACTGACCATAACTTGCCCTATTGTATTTCCAGCAATCTCTAGTTACAGCAATACACAAGAATAAGAGATTTAAAGGCAGGTGATGGGATAGGAGAGAAACCTGTTTGACTTAAACAGCACAGGATCCCTCACCATCAAGGCTTGATGTACATCAGCCTGACAGCTAATTAGGGTAGACATGAATTTTTCCAATGTAACAGATGTTCGCTAATCAGGCCAGATTTGGAGCCCTTGCGCCAGCAACATTTCATGCACAATTTAACTATCTAAAAGGAATAAACTACTTAATGCATTGTACTGGAGGCACAGCTGTTTCACAATCAGAAAATTTGCTGTCAAAGATGTTCCCTTTAAAACTGACATGTTTTTATATAACTCTGATGGGGTGTTTATAATGTATTAATAGTTGTCAGCCAGTGCTGCTGTCACCAGGAAGAAATAAAATATTTCTGAAGGTATATTAAAAGAAACATACTCATTTCTATTCTGATATGTAAAAAAAATCCATTCAGATCATTTAACTGTACAGCATAATGGAGAATTTAAAAGGCATGGTGTTTTTTTTTAATGTTTTTTTTCTGAAAGATAAATTCCCTTTGAATGTGAAATGTAAAACAAAAGAAAGATTTTAGATGACGCAGACACAAATAGAAAGGTATTTTTTTACTATGCTGCAGTAAATAATTTATATATTTTAAAATACTCTTATGAGTGTTGTTGTGAAGTGGGTATGTTTGTAAGTGTGTGTTAGAGATCAGAATAATTTTACAAGTTAGAGTTAATTTATTTTTTTACTAAAATCTAGATATAGGGCAGAATTTACCAAGTTGAGGTTGAGCAGTGAGGAAGTATGATTCTGAGCCTTGGAAAGTGGTGTTCCAAACTTCATCTGCAGCAGCCAATTATTTTCTGTGGCTGGAAGAGTAGTCTAATCACAACTTGTGGCTTTTCCATCATACAAAGATATACTGAAAGAAATGTAAATGTGGGCATACGTTTTTAATAACTTATATAGGCCGTTCAAATTTCATATGTTGATAGAGTAACTTTTCCTCTATAGTAAATCTTCTTCTTCATTGCAGGTAAATAATGAATTCCAAGCAGAAGGCAGCAATGTGTTGTCATTAAGTTCTTGACTAGGGGTGGGTGCAGGCTGTCTGACATCTACAGAAGGCTACAGAATGTTTATGGAGATGACACCATTGACAAGAGCAACGTCTTATCATTGGTGACTCTTGTCAATGGTTTCATTTCCATAAGCATTCTGTAGCCTTCTGTAAATGTTCGGCAGTTTGCACCCCTTGTTTGTCAAGAACTCAATGTCAGCACATTGCTTCTGCTTGGAATCTATTATTTACGTGCAATGAAGGAGAAGTAGAAGAGTTACTATAAAGGAAGAGTTACTTTATCAACATCTAAAATTATTTGAATGACCTATGCAAGTTAATAAAAAAGTTATGCCCACTTTTGCATTACCTTTAGTACATCCCTAGTATTACAACATCCATGCCCATTACCAGAAATAAATGTGTAACTGTACATCCTGAATGATTTTGAGCATAACTTTTTTTTTAACTGTTTAAGTAGTAAAATATAAAAATCATTATTTTTCATTATCATTTAAAAATGTAAGTGAAATGGGTAGTACAGTGGCTTAAGGCTGGGTTCACACTTATGTGAATTGGATACGGATTTCCCCGGATCCAATACGCATAACAGGAGAGTGTGACTGGCTCTCAATGGAAGGGTCCTGTGCATCTTTGGCTTAGTTTTCCGAATTCAGGCAAACATTTGGACCAGATTTGTTTCTGAAATGAAGAACAGGGACGCATCGGACCCCCTGCTGTGAGCCGCTCACCAATAGTGTGAACCCAGCCTAAAGCGGATCTTCACTGCATCTGAGCACCACAAACCAAAATTGTTATTTCATTAATTTTTAATATTATAAGCAAACTCCCCCATCTATCCATGTCTCTATGCTTTATTTTGTTGATAAATCACTTTGAAAAACAACATCCTAGCATTTATGGCCATCTTGAGTAGGGGCAAATGTATTATGCAGCATGGATATCCATCTGCCCTAAGCTCAAGCATGCATGAAGGAGAGTGTGCTTAGCTGAGAAAACCCCTCTTCCCCTCCTGGAGACTCCTGGGATGTATGACATAATTTGCCTAGGCAAGAAACTAGGAAGTAACTGAAGAAATGTAAAAAAAAAAGTTTAAAACAGGTAAATATGATATACTTTTCCTATCTATTTACTAATGATAGCAGCATTAAAGGATTAAAAAATATCCATGTTAATTGGGAGAGTGAAGTTCCACTTTAAGGCCTCATACACACAGGCGTATCTTTAAAAATAAACAAAACATCCGGGACGACGTCAAGGAAAAAAAACGTCGTTTTTCGGCTTTATGCACCGGCGTTAGTGAGCTTCAGCGTCAATAGGTGTTTTTAAAAAAAAATCATCCCTCTGCTATTTTTCAACCTAAAAACGTTGGCGTCAAAAAATACCGGAAAACGCCGGTACAATATTAGTTGGCATTTGTTGGCGTTAGTTGGCGTTTGTTGGTGTTTTGCGGCATCAGCGTCAAAAAATGCCAAAACGTTACAGCCTCAGAACGCGATGCCCGTGGGTTCTACTTTCAGCTCACTAACGCTGACGCCATCTACAGCTCAAAAACGCCGACGTTTTTATGGGGCCTTTGACTAACATGGAGAGCTGCAAAAAACGCCAGAAAACGCCGGCATCAAAAAACGTCCGTGTGTATGAGGCCTAATAGATAAATAATTCTGCCTTGCAACACTGGAGTCCTTTGATTCAAAGCCTAGCCAAGACACACTGGTAGGTTAACTGGCTGTTGTCAAAAATTTACTCTAATGTGTATGCATGTGAGTTAACACTTACAGTATTTTTTTTAACACCCCCCTAAACCCACCACCACTAAGGCAAAATGGTTATATACATCTAGATTAACCCCAAGCCACTTCCTGCTGGTCATGTAGTCTTATAAATTTACCTTTCACCTCTTTTGCAGCCATTACAGGATGGATAGAGGCTGCAGAGTGCCCAATTTTAGTCTCCTTCAAAAATGATCAATGAACTTAAAGACATAAAATCAACAGAACAAATTATATACAGTTTTTGTTTCACGGAATTAAAATTAATTTATCTTTCCAAAGAATTGTTGATTACTTTAGTTTATAAAATATTTATTATGTATAGTGGAGTAAATTTACCCCAGTAAAAAGTGTTTAGTACATCCTGCACTACAGCATTCCATAAGGTGTTCTTCATTGTGTTTCATTTAAAAGGCATCCACTTGAGAAGACAGTTTACTGAAGTTTTGAACAAAGGACATCAACAAGAGTGAGAAATTGTATGAAAACATATATGCCTAGTAAGCAGAGTTATGTAAATGTGAAAGAAATGTCAGGAATGGACACGTTAAGAATGCAGCCAATATGCCTTTTAGCCCTTTTTTGAATAACCCCATATAGAAAAAATGGGAAACATTAAGGCCTCATGCACACAGGACATTTTTGGATGTTTTCTCAGCTGCTGTTTTTAGCTTCAAACTTTTTTTCCTAGAGTCAATAAACTCCCCATCATGTTATCCTATATGTTCACGCATACATAGGCTGTTATGAATTGTTTTTGGCTGGGGCATTTTTGAGCTGTAAAAAAACCCAAGACTAGTGGGTTCTGAGAGATGTTTTTCAGCTGTAAGAACACTCAAAAACTCCCAACAATGCAAAAAACACAGCTCACCAATGTTTTTGGATGTTTTCCATTCATTGAAAAAAAAACTCTAAAAAACGCTAACAGGGAAAAGCGCTGGAAAACTCACAACAAAGCTACTGCCATTTTTAGAACATTTTAGTAATGTCCTGTGTGCATGAGGCCTAATAATTCCTTATTTAAAACCTCCACCTGATTTATATACAGACAATGCCCCACCACCAGTAGACTTTACGCCAAGCTCAGGTAGGCAAGTTGTTTGAAGAGTCTGAGGACAGACAGAAATCTCAGCTCTCGTCAAGCTTCATGAGATATCTGGTTATCTGTAGGGTCTAATTGCTACGATAGTGAGTTATTTTAACTACACTCTTTATTTTGCCTGTACTTCTCATGAATAGGTCTATTTGATGGTTTATACTTCTCAACAGACACTTCATAGAACTTCAGGTAAATATGAAATATTGCATATAAATATTTTGCAATCTCCATTAAAGCCAACAGGTCAAGGTCTAGGCTTTTGTTCAGAAGAAACTCCAGCTTTTGTCCCTTTAACTAGTTAATTTGGGTCAAGCTGGCTCAAACAAACTAGTTATTAGGAACAGCAAGGCTGGAGTTAAGCTTTAAGCTGAAATGTATATACACAAATGAATAAATCATGGCAATGACTCATCATTGGTCCAACAGCTCCGTCCAAAATTTTAATTAGGCTAGTTGTGCACTATAGCAGACTGCATCTGTTGTCCTCTCTCATTAGCTAACTCATCATGCTTTGTTATATATTTAAAGTTTATCTAAAGTCCCAAATTACATTGAATTTTTTTTACTATTGGATAGAGTAGGGATGGGTGATATATTTCTCAGTTTTATATTTAATCCCACTGGATGATTCCCCTCTCCATTTGTACTGGTTAGCATTTTCAATGAGGGGTTGTTTTTAAGCTAATTTACTGCAAGTTAAAGCTGAACCCCAGTAAAACTTAAAGTCTCCCCCTGCACCCACACTGCAAGGTTAACTGCTTATTTATTCCAAGGGGCCTGGGTATAACAGTATTACATACCCGATCCTGCACTCCCGCAGGTTACTCTGCTCTGCTAGACTGGTCCCTACAGCCTCTTATTCCTTGCAATCCAGCGATCTAAGGTCTTCTAACACCATTAAGACTGATAAAGGGACCACAACCCTGAATTAGATGTGAGGACATTGAGGGAAATTCCACTAAAAGTGCGGAAGGTGCCATTTGCCAAGGGAGCAGAGAATCAGGTAAGTAAAAGTGCGCTTACCATCCCCCCAGAATACATGAGCAGTTAACTCTTGTAGGGAAGGAGATCCTGCTGAAAGGGAGGTCTTTTAGTTTTCCCTGAGTTAAAGTGGTTGTAAAGGTATAATTATTTTTTTCCTAAAATAATAAACATGATATATTTACTTGCTCGGTGCCATAGTATTGCACAGGGCAGCCCCTTACCTCCTCATCTGGGGTCCCCCACTGGGGCTGTCTGCTCCTCCTCCTTTCTGAATGCCCCCATAGCAAGCTGTGTGCTGTGGGGGCACTCATATGAGTGCACTCCCCAACCTTGCTGTGTGCATCTATAGACACATATAGCGTGGCTCAGTCCCATCAGGGAGAGAGAGCAGCGCTGCTGCAGACGGGCACAGCACTGGACTGAATGAGGAGCCAGGTAAATATTTAAGGAAAGGACTGAGGGGAGCTGATCATGGAAGGTTTTTTACCTTAATGCAGAGAGTGATGCCTTTAGAACCACTTTAAGCTAAAGGCTTAAATGCCCATAGTCTGGCCACATGTTTACTTTAAAGGTAATTTTATCAAGACTTATCTGAGTATTTACAGAAAAGAAGCAGGTCAGACTCAGTGATTAAAGTTGCTAAAATTCTTACGTTCTTCATAACTGACCATGCAAAGATTGCTTTCTGTTTATACAACATATTCAATAAATTTTTCCTTATCAATATATTATAATCTGTTAAAACTTAAATGACCCTCTGTGTAATCTGGTGTTCTGTTTGTTGTAGCCTAATATTACATAGATGTCACATCAGCTAGTAGGAGCTCAGCTTGGTTTGAGAGAGTTATGTTACTTCAGTTCCTTTTTTCACAGGTGTCTGCAGGTGTCTTTTGCAAAGCATAATGTGCTGAGTCTTTCATAGGTTTATCAGGTTGCACTGAAACCAAGGAAGGGCCCATGAACAATAAAGCCCAAACATGAAAAACACTTCAATTTGACATGAATTCAAGTGAAATCAAGTAAATAACAGAGGATATTTCTGATCTGCAAATTACAAGATATAAAAATGCAATCAAATGAAAAATATTGGTTCATCTTTTTTGCTGTTAAATAATTAAAGTATATGTAAACCCTCAGCTTGTAACACGACTCATTCAGTTTAAAACAGAAATGAAAGGCCTTAGTGTATACATATAAAAAACATTATAAATACCTTTTCCCCCTATTTTATAAGTGATTTAATAAGTGATCTCATTATCTCTGTTCTCAGCTACATAAAAAGCTCAGAGAGCTGGAGGAGGAGAAACAGCAGGACACTGATCTTCCCAGTGAATATGTATACAGGGGGGCATGGCAGTACATATCGTATCATTGGAGGAGAGCACAGCTAGAGAACTGACCTTGCTGTGCTCTCATGCCTAGTGTGGTAAGTTTTTAGGAAAGCAGAGGAACTGGCAGGAACACCAGGTATTTCACACAAAGGAAGTAATAAAAAGGCAACAGGATACTTTTTCATGGTATAGAAGGCACATATCAGGAATATTAATGTTGGGTAGGAATGTGCCGA
>BLSH010260131.1:2652477-2685405 GCA_018402905.1 Glandirana rugosa
CTACATAACAGTGTGTGAGATGTCTCACTTTGGTCTTTTGGCTTTTACTTCATTTGGTATATACCAATTATCCTTACCCGGGCTACAGACTCAGCTTGTCAACGGCTTAGAGCTTGTAGTAACCCGTAAGCGAGGTTTAAGCTCTTGATGAAGGAGGGGCAGCTTTGGCAAAATGTATGTAGGACACACCCCTCTGCCTTATATCGTGTGGGGCATGGACTGAGACCTCTGAGCCATGATTGGCCAAAGGCACCCTGCATCTGGTTAATCATGGCTCTAACAGCAGAGTGCACTCTGCTGTTAGAGCCTAACAGCACAGAGCTCTGTGATTGGCCAAAACATGCAGGTCAAGTGCATGCTTTGACCAATCAGCGTGTGTCATTCTCTGCGGTCTCGCACTGCATTATGGTGTTCTCGAATTTGGAGCGAATGCCCAATGATGTTCGAGATTCGGCAACTGTTCGACTCAGACATCGGGCCCATTCCTATTAACCATATATGGTTTACTTCATTTTCGGTTTTCTGGTTTCACTCTGTAGAGTGTGTGACAATACATCTACTTTTTCCTTCTCTGGCATTCTATGGCTTGTTTTTAACAGTAATAGTTCCAAGTCAAGGGAACTGAGGGAACTCAAAACAATAGGAATATGGGAGCTACCATTGTTGACCTTGAAGGTGTCTTCTGTGAGACTGTAATCCTGATCCTGGCCGTACTTTATAGTAAGTTAATGATCTGCAATAAACATGTAGACCTCATGTCTTGCTTACCTGATTTCTTTCAGTGACTTACCAAGCAGTGCCAGGATCTGGATAACTGCCCTGGATACTATTCCTGGCACCAACAGCAGCTCCCTTGTTCTATCCTCCCAGATTCTCTTTATTGCCAAAACTGGACATTTTTAGTTTGGCAAAATAAACATGGCCAACCCAACATTCGACTTATGGTTATTATACTTATTATTTAGGAAGAATAATATGCAAATGACACAACCCATAGCTACCTGTCACAAGTCATCTTTTAGCCATGATACAACCTGAGGGTTTGTTGCCTAAACCTAAAAGTTCCAAAATGCTCAACAATCAAAATTCTATGCTTTTAAATTGTGCCTGATCCCATCTGTGTGTTAAAGCATCTGCATCTCAATCTTAAAAATAGTAGAAAAGACCTGTAGTAATTCCCTGAGGTGGTGAGGGGTCAGTGGCTCATAGTGTCCTCCTAGCACCCGAGCAAACATGTAGATAAAAGACAGCCTTTTCGATGTTCTGTAATGAGTACATTTATAAATCCAAGTGTGGTACAAAATAATACAGGGCTTATGCATTTCAACATTTAGCCTTAATCATAGCCATGGCTATGATTAAGGCTGCACACCGAAATGCATTAGCCCTGTATTATTTTGTACCACACCAGGATTAATGAATGTATTCATTGTGGAAGTTCAAGCTGTTGGCTTTCTCTTATCTACATCTGTAGCTCAATGCCTGAAGCTCAGAAAGGTACCCAAGATACTTTTGAAAACAGAATGAGAATGGGTCATCTTAACCCCATGGGTTTCAAGGGCGTAGCTGAAAAATGCCTGAAAATTAATGCTTTTCACACCTTTCTAACCATTCCATTGGCTAAAACAAAAAAATTCAAGCCTGTATAGGTCTAAATATACCTGAAATAAATACTCAAAACCACAGAGAGAAAAAGGCTACAAAATTGCCTGTAAATGCAATGCAGCCTTATTGTTTAGAAATCCTAATGAAGTTATTTATAAAGATTGCTAAAATCATTTATTTTTGCTTCACTGTGCTTCAACCAGTTGTGCTGCTAAATATTTTTCAAATTAGTACTAGTCAGAAACTATTTGAAAGTGAAGTGCTAAAAAATGTCAAAACAAAGTAAAAAAAAAAAAATCACACCACCTTGAGAAAAATTCCTTCTGCTTCCCTCTACTAAAGATTATGGAAAATAATTTATACCTGGCTTAGGGTAGCATTGAGGGATCATTCACATATGTCCATTGTGGCCCCTTCCAAGGCATTAAGACAGTGCCTCTCCAATGCATTTGCATTGCTGCGCACAACAGGGCACTGCTGTGCCTTGGTACGTGCTGTGTAGAAAAAAATTGTGCAGTTTAATTTTTTTGTGAAAAGAAAATAATTTTTTTTCTGCATTGGCAGCATCTCCAAAATAATGGTCTGACATAATACTATGCACAGTAACACTTGGTTTTGATAGAGTAGGGACTCTTTGTTTGTGAAAGAACACACAGGGGGTACAAACGCTTAGTGCATTACCCAATGTTTATTGAAGAAATCCAAACAGCAAAATATATACTCACACAAACAACAGATGTAATGCGCATGACATTCCCTGATGGTCAATCAACGTGGCAACAGATGACCCAATGATTGGCGATGTTGGCAGGCTGAAGCGTTTCGGGGACACACCCTCTTCCTCGCAGCTCAACTCTTTGTGGTAATGAGGTTCACTTTCATGGTGACCATATTGATCAATGGCGTCACCCTTGCCCTTTTTTATATTCAGCCGTCAGGCTTGGAAATGTTATTCATGGCAAGTGTCTGTTGGGAGTGAACCATGGTGGTCAGTGTGTTTTATTCTGGTGGGTCAGTGGGCATTGTTCATCATGATCAAGAGGATCTACTTTGCTTTACAACGTTGGACATTTTTTAATAAAGGATGTTGACTCTGTCAAAAGTGTAATGTGTTTATGTACAATTTACTTTTTTTTTGCAATGAACAATGAGGCCATTGTAAATGTCATGTCTTCTTTAGTACTGTACATGTTATATGCCTTATTAAAAGAGCTGCCCACTGAATTTTATATTAAAAACATTTTTTGAAACCGTACATGTACAGTGCCCAGCTCACCATTCCCTTTGTTTGACAATGTTTTGCCTATGAGCTTTGCAAATGGTATTCCTTTGTCTTTAAAAATGTCACATTTGCTTCTGTATATTGTACAGGTGCGAGACCTTACAGGCCAGTTTAGGGCATACCCCAAGCATGTTATTTAAAAGAATTGGGCATTTTTAATGTTTCATTTTAAACCTTATTTAAAGAGCTGCCACATTTTTTTTTTGCATTGGTACATGCTCCCTCTGGCAGTGCTTAGCAACTCATACCCTTTGTTTGACAATCCCTTGCCTATTAGCTTTGAAAATGGAGAAAAGTGATTTGGTATTCACCACCATTAACTTTAATTGGGTTTACATTAAAGTTTGCAATTTGAAGATTTTTGTCAGCGTCGAAACAGATTCCCCCATTTTTTTTAGCAGTCTGTATCTTATTGGGGCATATTTACTCCATTTCCTGTACTGGCATTGTCACTCTCATTGGAAGATTTTTCCTCATCTACTGTTCTGGTGACACCTGTAAAAGATGCCTGAACATCCAATCAGATTTGTCCAGACCATTACATAAACCCTGAATACTGGGGAACACTGACATGTAGTCAGTTTAGAAGTAGAAGTTTGTGAAATGAACTCTGCCTCCTGAACAGTGCTATAAGACCCTCACTGTCACTAACCAATAGGAGAGAGCAGCACCCGAGGTAGCTATGATGTCTTCACTAGTTTCATTGAGTTTATATAGCCATAGGATTGCTTTAAACTGAGCATTCAATCAAACCATATGCATTTGGTATTCTGTTCTTGCAAAGACCTGCCCTAGCAAATCTAAGAAACTGGTGAGGGCATTTTAGATATCTTGACTAGTTTCATGGAGTTTGTATAGCTATGTATTTGCTTTAAACACAGTATTTAAACCATATGCATTAAGCCTTCTGTTCTTGCAAAGACCTACCCTAGTAAATCTATGAAACTGTTGAAGGTATCTGAGATGACTTCACCAGTTTCATAGAATTTATATAGCCATAGGTTTACTTCAAACAAACTATCTCCATTTGGTATTATGTTCTTGTAACGGCCTTAGCAAATCTATGAAACTGGTGAAGGCACCTGAGATGTCTTCACCAGTTTCATTCTTTTTGTGGTATAGGAGCGTGTAATGCTATATCTCGGTCTTGGAGGCTACTCACTAATAACCATGGTGTCCTTCTGGACTCTTAGAGGAGTTTGCTAAAAGAAAAATGAAAAGATGGGAGTGTGACACCAGTTCATCTAATCCATAAAAGATTTTAATCTGCAGCAAAGGCTCAACACTCCCCCTTCATCAGGGCTTGTAGAAGGTGAGGTGAGTCCCCATAAAGTGAGTTATACCACCCTGGACTGTAAGGTGAAACCCAAGTAGGTATATACACATCATGCTTGTTCAGAGACTCACCATCTTCATAAATTATATATAGCTATAGGTTTGCGTCAATCAAACCATATGCATTTGGTATTCTGTTCTTGCAAAGACCTGCCTTAGCAAATTTATGAAACTGCTGAAGACACCTGACATGTCTCCACCAGCTTGGTAGTCTTTAGGGGTTTGATCCTCACCAGTTTCATTGACTTTAGATAGCCAGGGGTTTGATCCTCATCAGTTTCATAGACTTTAGATAGCCAGGGGTTTGATCCAATCAAACCATCTGCATTTGGTGTTATATTCTTGCAAAGACCTGCCCTAGCAGTATCTTCAGGCAAGAATATTGTTAGCTGTGGTGGGAGAATTCCTGGATCCTAATTTTACCCTTGTCATAGCAATTCCACGATTGAAAACATTGGATTGCAGCATCACTGCATAGAGTTCACTATGTCTGTTTACATTTAGCATGGAAGGGCTTTTCAAACCCCTTCATATCTGTACCAGTAAAGACATTTTGTTATCCAACAACACAAATCTGTTTCACTTAACTGTCTATACATTTAAAAAAAAATGCAAATTCAACCGTGTTCGTTTTTTCATCAATTGTCAACACTTCTAGTGACATTACTTGCAAAAGACTCTGATTAAAATATAATTGTGGTGCAGGTACTGGCGTTGTTACCTTACCTGCGCCTTTTATTTCCTTCCAGGCATGCAGTGGCAAAACTGCATCTTTCAACTCTCCCTCTTTTATCTGATGTAGTGGATGACAGGTAATCTAGCTGAAAGTTCCTACAATTGCACCGCGAGAAAAACAGTGCCTGATGAAATCTGAGCAGTTATCACACTAACCATCACCTGTCAAGCCTCCTGCTTCAATTTAAGGGTGCATCAATTTTCTGAAGAGGAAATCAAGGGCAGAGAATAAAAGCGTTACAGATAAACACTGACAAAGGCCCTTCTTTTTTTTTTTTTTTGCTTTTTTTTATGATGAGATGTACTATCATAGGTTGCTCTCTGAGGTTTTATCAACTGTCCTGATACATCCCAGATAGCTCGGAATCCTTTGGCCATTGATGAAGTGCTAAAACTTGCACTTACTGAAAAGGGCACAAGATTTCTAACTGAAAATTACTTTCACTAAATACCACCAAGATATTGAAGGGAGAGAGCGGGGAGATGGAACAAATGACAGCTGCATATAACAATGGACCTCCCTGTACTCTCCAATGGCAGACAAGGCTGATTAGGCTAAGAACATGAAATAATGTTTTCTCAAAGCCACAGAGCATATTGTGCAAAGTGTCAAGGTAGAAAAAAAAGACAGAGGACAAAGAATTTCTGTCTTCGGAGTCATAAGATACAGTCAAGCTGGGCATTGTTTATTCATGCCTGTTTATTTTGATTTGTTGCTTTTTATTTTGTTAGAATAGCTATTTTTGACAGATTTCTGTGTTTAGTGAGCACCATTGTTTTTATGGAAGCAAACAAAAAGATGTTTTAACACACAGGCCCCTTTTACGTGGGCAATGCTGCTGGCTTGGAATGTGTGGTGGATCACTTTGTCAGTAGTGGCTGGCCCATGGTTAGCAGGTGATCAGGAACAATATGCTGCCTCCTACACACCTGTTTGAAAAGGAATTTCACACTGAAATTCTTCATACTGCACTGTAACCATGCCCAGTAGGTAGGCTTGCAGAAGGGCTGGTGCAAGGATTTTTGTCTATTTAAGGCAAAGATGCACTTTGTCATGTCCCCCCGCCACCCCCTCCCACCACTGCGTTCCCACCACCCTCTCCACAACGGCGGTCCTCAAGACATTTTTTATGTTTTTTCATTTTTTGTTTACATGTTTAAAAAAAAGAAAAAATATATTATTTTTATTTTTTTGAAAGCAGGCACCCTAGAAAATAACATGTTGGTACTTCTATTTTTTTAAGTTACACGACAGTAACGCAACTGTTTATGAAAGGCAACGTTTCGGTAAAAAAATACATTGAAGTTAATTTCTGGGCACACTGGTGCTAAAATTATTGCCATTTTCATACATACAGTATCTCACAAAAGTGAGTACATCCCTCACATTTTTGTAAATATTTCATTATATCTTTTCATATGACAACACTGAAGAAATTACACTTTGCTACAATGTAAAGTAGTGAGTGTACAGCTTGTATAACAGTGTAAATTTGCTGCCCCCTCAAAATAACTCAACACACAGCCATTAATGTCTAAACCGCTGGCAATAAAAATGAGTACACCCCTTAGTGAAAATGTCCAAAAATTGGCCCAAAGTGTCAATATTTTGTGTGGCCACCATTATTTTCCAACACTGCCTTAACCCTCTTGAGCATGGAGTTCACCAGAGCTTCACAGGTTGCCACTGGAGTCCTCTTCCACTCCTCAATGAAGACCTCCTCAATAATAAAATATTTACAAAAATGTGAGGGATGTACTCACTTTTGTGAGATACTGTAGGTGCCCCAACGCACGTATTTTTTGTAGACGCGTGTGTGTGGGGGCTGTAACATTTTTTACATTTATTTTTTAATTTTTTATGCTACTCCTTACATGCTTAAAACATTTTTGGTTTATTTTTTATTTATTTATTGTTACATAACTTTTGTTGCTATCACATAGGGGTGACAGGTTCTCTTTATAGAGACACCCCAGATCTATTAGTCTCTGGATGTCTCCTGTATAAAGCACTGCAGCTGATGGAACACATCTGATATTCCATTAGCTACTTTCTCAGCAAGTGGCTGGGGATTTGGATTTTTACTGCCCCCCCCTCCTGGTGCCCTTCTTAGACCACCTTATGGTAACGCTGGCCCTGGCTTGCAGTGTGGTTGTTGCATGTCCTTATTCTCTTCGATCAGGCATCGCCTCCTATTGCAACACACACTTCTTTTTTGCCCGGATGCAAAGCCTTGCAGTCTGACACAATCTATGGGGCTGTCCAGCAATATTGGTTGCTGCACCGACAATTTTACAGGAGCCTTATAGTAGATGTAAACACCTAATGAATTACATTTAGTTTGCTAAAGCACTGTGTAACAGTGTAACAGAAACATTAGCCACATATTTTAATAAAATACTTGTTTTAACATTTATTTGCCCTTTGTTGTATCTCAGTGCTGCTGATCTCCTGCAGCCACTTCCTATTTTCATCTATGCCAGCTGCACATCATTTCTCAGGCAGGGTGGTTTCCTGAGCAACAGTGGACCATGTTTGCGTAATGTTTCTTGAATTATCCACTTGTAGTCTTTATCGGATTTCTACACCAGGAGAGCGAGTTTCCCCTTGTAACAGGAAGAACCTAAATAAGGACCTATGGCAGGATCACCAAGTAATACTTTAATGAAAAATGCAGATTTTTAGGACGTTAAAAATGTTAAAATTATATTTACACTTTAAAGCTTTTATTAGATTTTAATATTTAGGTTTACATATGCATAAAGAGTAAATGTGTAAAAAGTTTTCATAAAAGCTTAAAGTGATACTAAAGTCTTGTTTTTTTTGTTAAAAATAACAAACATGTTATACAGTGGTTTTGCACGGAGCAGCATGGATCCTCATCTTCTACGGCCCCTCTTTGGCTCTCCTGGCTCCTCCCTCCTGATGAGTGCCCCCCACAGTAAGTAGCTTGCTATGGGGGCACCCGAGCCCAGCCACAGCTCCCTGTATCTATTCAGACACGGAACCGCAGCCTGGCCCACCCCCCCTCTCCTCATTGGCTCACTGACTTTGATTGCCATCAGCGGGAGCCAATGGCTGGTGATTTTTTTTGCGAGGGGCGGCAAACAACCACCTCCCCTCCACGCTGTCAGCCGGTTGGGTGACACGCAACCCCCCACCGCGCGGGCAGTCGGTCGGTTGACATCCAGCCCTATACTTACCCCATCTAGGTCACAGGCGGCAGCACTCCTACGTTAGGCATTGGCTTCCATCGCGTCTCCTCCTCCTCTGCATCACGGCGGCTTCCGCCGTGCGTCTCCTTCCTCCTCCAAGGCGTCCAATAGGATCGCTGGGAAGAGGATCAGTGTGACAATAGTGAATATTCATTCGCTATTGTCACACAACTGGGTGGGTTCAGGGTGCAGTGCTCTGCGCTCTGAGCACACCCTTTTTTGAAGCCAAATAAAACCCGTGGCTCTAATCACATGCTTCAAAAAAAAAAAACCCAGATTGGAATCCATGCGTCCGGCACCCTGCATGTAGATTAGGGGGCCAGACACATGGACGGGGGGGTGGCGCCTAATGGACGGGCCGCCACTGAATGGCACCGTGCTGCCATCTCAGCCAATGAGGAGGGAGAGCCCAATGGAGCAGAAACATTAAGATAAAAAAAACCTTCTGACTTTAAAACTCCTTTAATTCTGGGCAGACATAACAAAACACCATTTAATAGTAAAACATAAATAACCATTTGAACTCCGGAAGATTTACCCCCTTCATAACCAGGACATTTTTTACAATGTAGCACTTTGTTATTTTAACTGACAATTGTATGGTCATGCAACACTGTACCCAAATAAAATGCATGTCCTTTTTTTACCACAAATAGAGCTTTCTTTTGCTGGTATTTGATCACCTCTGCATTTTTTATTTTTTGCGCTATAAACAAAAAAAGACTGACAATTTTGAAAAAAAAAGCAATATTTTTCACATTCTGGTATAAAACATATGCAATAAAAAAAAAGTAACAAATTCAATTTCTTCATCAATTTAGGCCAATATGTATACTGCTACATATTTTTGGTAAATAAAATCGCAATAAGCTTATATTGATTGGTTTGTGCAAAAGTTATGGCATCTACAAACTATGGGATATATTTATGGAATTTTTATTTACTTATTTTTTTTTACTAGTGATGTCAGTGATCCGCGACTTATAGCGGGATTGCGATATTGCAGTGGACAAATCGGACACAAGCTGACACTTTTGACACTTTTTTGGGAACCAGTGACACTAATAAAGTGATCAGTGCTAAAAATATGCCCTGTCACTGTACTAATGACACTGGCTGGGAAGGGTAAAACACACAAAAAAAAAAATCTTACCACATAATGTTTAACCACTTGCCAACCGCCAACCGGTGTCTGACGGCGACAAAGTGGCTCGATATCGCAAACCGCCGTCATATGACGGCGGCTGCGATATACCTCACTGTGTCCGGGGGGGCCAGGGAGCGGGTACGGCGGACTCGATCGCCGTTGGCTACCCGCGGTGCCCCCCCGTAATGAAAGAACAGAGGTCCGTGTAAGTAAACACGGATCTCTGTTCTGTTAGAGGGGGAAGGGCGGTGATCACAGGTTTCCTGTATATGGAAGCCGTGATCACTTCCTTCCCCCAGCCAACCCAGCCCCCATACAGTTAGAACACTCCCAGGGAACACAGTTAACCCTTAGAGCACGCCCTGCAGGTTAACCCCTTCACTGCCAATGGCATTTACACAGTAATCAGTGCACTGATCGCTGTATAAATGCCAATGGTCCCAAAAAAGTGTCAAAATGGTCTGACATGTCCGCTGCAATATCGCAGTACCGCTAAAAATCGCAGATCGCTGACATTATTAGTAAAAAATTTAAAAAAATAAAAACCCCAGAAATTAATTCTCATCATCCGTAAACGCGGCAACTTTTGCGCAAACCAATCAATAAACGCCGATTGCGATTTTTTTTACCAAAAATATGAGGAAGAATATAAATCAGCCAAAACCGATGGAAAAAAAGTTTTTTTACTTTTTTTTGGATTTGTATTTTAGCAAAAAGTAAGAAATGTGGTTTTTTTTTTGCAAAATTGTCGCTCTTCTTTTGTTTATAGCGGCGATCAGAAATGAGGCAGGGGGGATCAAATACCACCAAAAAAAAAGCTCTATTTGTGGGAAAAAAAGGACGCAAATTTTGTTTGGGTACAACATCGCACGGCCGCGCAACTGTCAGTTAAAGTGATGCAGTGTCGAATCGCAAAAAGTGCTCTGGTCCTAAAGTGGGAAATCCTTCCGGGGCTGAAGTGGTTAAAATTAAATTATTTTATTAAGGTTATAAAAAAGCTAAAATGATGTCTATATCCAAAATAGACATCACATGCAAATTTCACGTGCAGCAAATTTTCTATAGAACACAATACCCCTTAACCAAAGCACACAATTCCTCTATATTGCTATATATACATAATCACGGATGACCATAGAATATAGTATTGCACACATAAGAGGAAGCGCGCAGCCCAACACAATTAAGTATACCTATACAATTACTCAAATCCATACAGGAACAAGATGGTAGGATTCAGCAGCAGAGGGTGTTCTGACATGCTTTATTGCAAGGGCTAATGAAGTGTCTGCATGTGGATACTTGGGAGTGTTATCTTATCAATTGTTTGTTTTTATTGTAGCACCTTGTGACTTAATCCACTACTAATCAGCCATGGTTATCAATCTCTATCTTGATGGACCCTTCTTTTGGCTTTCTGGGATGAGCCCTTCCATCTGACCTCGGTCCTCATGGGTGGACCTTGGGCCCCCCCCCCTTTTTTTCTCATAGCACTGGTGGGAATCTGCAGTGGCCCTAATAGGGCTTGAAAATATGTTATCTACTAAATGTAAGGCCTCATGCACACAGGACGTTTTTTGACGTTTTTAAAGCAGCTGTTTTCAGCTGCAGATGTTTTTTTTCTACAGTCAATAAATTCTCCATCATGTTATCCTATGTGTTCATGCACACATAGGCTGTTTTCAACTGTTTTGAGCAGTGACGTTTTTGAGCTGTAAAAAAAACCCAAAACGTTTGACCTGTGTGTAATCAGTGTGGTGCTGAGAGAGATTGAGCAGGCTGTGAAGGAACATGCCTGCAGGTCTGAAGCAGACCCTGTGAGGGCTGTCCATTAGCCAGGAGGCTTATTTTCAGTGGAGGTATATTTTTCAGTTGTGGAACTGTTTTTTATACCCCTGTGAGGGAGACCTTTCTATTCATCCTTTGTTGGAGTGAATAAACACGGGCAGGACGCCCTTAAACTTGACACACGGCTGGATTACTTGTTTGGGGAACCCCT
Organism: Glandirana rugosa; assembly: GCA_018402905.1. NCBI lineage: Eukaryota > Metazoa > Chordata > Amphibia > Anura > Ranidae > Glandirana > Glandirana rugosa. The sequence continues at coordinate 2,663,797 of BLSH010260131.1, forward strand.
CCACTTGAAGCTGATCGCCCACAATACCTATACTGTATATATATACAAACAATATATATATATACACACATATACATGGCAGAGGACATGGTTAATGTGTTGGGGGTCTGACCCAGGAAGGAGGAAGTCAAAAATCTTCCTCTTCCTCCAAGCTGGTGAGTGCGGGCGTGTGAATTCTGACACAGATGGCCAGTGAAGTGCTGAGATCGCAGTGCTGTCAGTCTAAAGGTAGCCATACACCAGTAAAATTTTGTTTGAAATGTTTTGTTTTTGGAACATTTGTTTGCTTTTCTAATGGTTAGTGGGATCAAATTGATGATTGTTTGTGATTTTAGGGCTAGGCATAGACCGTAGTGACATGAAAATTTGAAGTAGAAGTATAGAAATTTCTTCTCATTTCTTATCTGAACAAACAAAATTCTAACTATGAATATGACTCCCTTTGGAAATCATACATACTGAAATGCGCTAAGCACAAAATAAACCTATTTAATACATATGGGGTTACATTCAAGCAGCAGGTCTGGGTGAAATGTTAGGGGCCTTCAAACACAATTAGATAACTCAATGATGGTAAGATGAATTACTCTGACAAACGATTTTTCAGAAGTCTGAGTGAAAGTTGAAGTAAATTCTGCTGGTTTATGGCCAGCTTTAAAAGGAACATATTTTCCTGAGAAGAGTGCAAATGTGTGACCGTCTTCACCAGTGTGCTTCTGCTCCTGAATTCTTCGGCCAGGTGGATGAGACAGGACAGTGACACCATTGTATTTCTCAGTACAATAAAGAAGATGGTGTCACCCCCCTTGCTATGTAATATGTCAAAAGTGCGTGAATGCCAAAGTGGCCATTCACTTGGATATGGTGGGACCACAAAACATCTGTTCATTCAACAGTCTTTGCGATTCTAATTTCCAAATGTATTTCCACATCTATATACTATATATACTGTATGTTATTGTTATATAAAGTATATATAGAGTTGTTATAGTTATATTATTGAAAGAGGCAGGGTAGCTATGACCACATACTTTAGTAAGAAGTTCTTACCACAGACATCTCCTAAATATAAATCAAGGCAGTGAGTGATTTAACACACCAGTACATTTGTTTTCGTATCACTTAATTAAACCCCTTTAAAGTATAGCTAGATGGATTAAAAAGTGTAAAGCTTATCTCTAGGCAAAAAAGAAACATGTTTATTTTCCACTCTACCAGCAAATCAATAGTCTTTAATTTTTTAAGAAAATACGATCTTTATTTAAAGAAAAAAAACATTGTAAAAACCCAATTTCTCACTTGAAATCATGGTCATGGTTATTTTTCAGAATGTGTCCCTAATCTCTTATTTCTTGTTGCCACTCACCACTTATGGATCAATTCTGTTACCTTGAACTTCCAGTTGGGAAGCATATACTGTAGAGCAGTATGACCCCTCATGTCAGGAGCACTTGGTTCCTCATCACCAGCACAGCACATGCACATCCCCATACCAGGTCAGCCCACAACAGCAGTATAGACAGTCCCTTATCCACAGTAATTAAAAAGCACATGTGCACTCTGACCCAGGTTGAAGCATGAGCACTGTAGATGTCACATTATGGTCACATAATTGCCCTTCTCCTTAGAGCCATGATAACAAGGCACATGCACGCCCCATCACAGGCTGCAGTGTGCGCATAAATATGGCAACACTGGGGCTTAATTGGACACTGCAAGTGAAGTCAACTTCAAGATGGAAACACAGAATAAAGAAACTACTAAGGCATAATGCAAAAAAGTGACAGACTGCAGGTAAAAACCAAGAGCAAACACGGTAAGTCCTGTAGAATATTGCTACACAGCATATCACTTTTCCAGGCATTACTGAAAACTAAATGTCCAGCCTCAATCTTTGTAGAGTACATTCTTCAAGTATTCCTTTCCACAATACAAGACACACTTATGATGGTGGCTCCCTAGTGGAAAAATATTTAGGTGCAATACACTTAATAGAGGGTACATACAAAGACTATTTGAAAGCACTGCACTAGGTAACACCAACATAGAAAGCGAAGGGAAATCTCCCCAATGGGAATATGGGCAGCAACAAAGACTTGACGGTGAATCAGAAAACATTTTGAGTGGTGTTCCACTTTAGCATCCACCAATAGCAGATCTTTGTCCTAATGAGGTGGACATAAAAGTACCAGGATATAGCTCTAGCATTAGTTTTGTATTTTTATTGTACATGTCCATGCACATTTACTGAATATAAGCAACTGGTCCCCTCTCCCAAGTCCTGTTGTGCAGTGGACTTCAGGACATGTATATGAAGATAGTTTTCAGGAGACTACAGAACATAAATATATAGATGTATTTAGGCATTCAAATCAGCTTTATTTCAAATCACATTTAACGATTTTAAGGTATACATAACTGGATTAAAGGTTGGTGTTTTATATCTGTCTAGAATCTAGCTTCAAAAACATTTTTTCCGTGTACTTCTACAAATTTTCTCTTTCAAAAATGTTTTATTTTCAGGAAATGCCTTGCCTTATTTGTTGACTGTGATTAGCATATTTTGGTAAATGTTGAATGAAGTGCAAATTATCTTCATTACAATGCAAAATAATAATTTCCTTTTTTGTACACGGAGCAACAATAATTGGTGTCTTTCTCTCTAAGAATCAATGTGCTAATCAAGCAAGAAATCCTAATGTGATTTTGTTTCAGGAATTGTGTAACACATAACAACCGTATTTTAAAGAACAGGTATTACAAAGGGTAAGGGTTAGCTTAGTAATTTCCTTTAAAACTGCATTAATAAAATATTGTTATTGTTATTCTTTCAACATTTCACCAACGTACTATTACTGCTGCTATTGGATTTTACAAATAAAGAAAATTGTTGATGAGCCAGTTCAGTTTTGGTAGAAGCTGGAGAGATACCACCCAACAGTTTTCTAGAGATGTTGGGTTTGCTTGCCTGCCATTGACATAAGACATATAAAAAGCCAGGGGCTGGCTAAGTCTACCATGCTCCACCTATATCTAAAATATCTCCTTTGGGTGGACAGACCCTTTAACTATTATTTTAAAGTTCTACCACTGTAACAAAAATTGCTATATAACAGTTGTTGCACCGTAATTTCTCCACCTCTAGTGGCTGGGGTGTCTCCCTTATCTTTATGTCAGAAGGCATTTCTTGATTTTGATATCTACAAAAGCATAATATATCCTGGGTTTCAGTGTTGATCAAATACACAATAAGCCCTTCTTATAATCCATTCTAAACCCAATCCATACCATAAAATGTAAATGGGTAATTAACATTAGGGATTTAAACAGTAATATGGAGGAAAAGTATATTTATACCAACTCAGCATAAGTATCCCTGAAAATTATTTTAAAGTATTGGGAACTTTGGTCTGCACTATAGGAAGAAGCTGGTGTGTGGCGTAAGGCATAAAGCACCCCAACTGTATAACAAAACCTTTATTAGAGATCATCTCAGAGTTCTGTGAATTCTGAAAGTGATTGACCTTTGCACACACATTTAAATGCAAGAGCAAGGTCAGTTATATTATGATAGCTTAGCTAGATGCACGTTAACATTTACGTTCTTCTTTTGGAAATGCTAGTTAACCGGACATTATGATGGTACACTAATTTTATAATGAGCCTTACACAATGAAAAATTCTTACCCCAAAGCAACCTGTGAAATAAGTTGACTATTTATCTGTCCATAAGGTGGTGCATCTCATCACCATCTTATTCAAGAGATACCAGTACCTCTGCACTTCAACAGCAATGTGCAAAGCAGTAAAACCCCTCAAAGTTGCCTCTTCCTTCTCTCAGTCTGAGTCCTGCTATGCAGGGGATTAAAGGAAACACATACTGTATAACAACATAATTTGAGTACTTAGAATTATATTTAAACATACATTTAGTGTTTTTTTTAATTAATTTGTTGATGGCTTCATTTGTGTTTTTATATGTACTTAGGGATTATACATTTGTAGTACTCACACCCAAAGTAGCTGCTGTAATATAAGGGGCTCTCCTGCCTTTACTAATGGTGGTGACCTGCCCTGTAACTGTGCCCAACAACACAATGACCCACCAGTGGCAACAAGCAGGCTTCTGTCTCTTTAGTTTTAAAGGATTATTTTCTCAATAAACTTGTGAAATGAGGGTTATGTACAGGATATCCATAAATATTAGCAAAACTTCCTCCGGCCTTCTAGTAGCAACAACATTGAACAGTGGCTCTAATATCCCCAAACTCAGCCTCCCAAATATAAATTGCCCCTAAAGCAGCCAATTAGGTAGCAGTCAATGACACTTAAATATTAGTAGCAGTCGTCATGTGCAGGTGGCATACTCACAGGTACCTTGAATAGTTGAGCCATGGAAATCCCCATGCATTGTCCTCCAGGAGCAGCTTCGCCCAAGCTCTCCAGAAACCTATATGGAATAACCAACTATTCAGAAGATGCTCTCTCTAGGTAGCCACCTTCCAGCTTCTCAGGTCTTTGCCACAGACCAGGTTTAGACTCCTTATTTTCATGTTCAGCCCACCAAGAAGAGAGACCCTCCTCACCAGGAAGAAGTCCAGTAGACAAAACAAGACCTCTACACTGACATCTCTATCTGACAAAGGCTGGGAGGCAAGGACATTTCTATAAGGCTGCTACTAATATTTATCCCCTTCCTCCAGCTAACATCACTGGAATAAAAACCCTCAGTGATTGAACGAGGTAGACAAATATTATTTTTGGATACATTGTTACTTCTCACAATAAATACTGAAGAAAACTCAACAGAAGCAGGCAAAAATAATCAATGTCCTGGGCTTAGTAGAAACCTAGTGAACATAGAAAGCATAAACAAGGCTCAGGCTTGCTGCAGCCTAGTTGCAAACACTAAAGTTGGTTAGGGACACTCCAGCTTAAAGTTACACAAAACAATATCAATATTCTCCAAAAATAATCTATACACATAAATGGACTTGTATAAGTTACACCATTTAATCTTTTTTTTTATTGAGATAGTTCTTATGCAGTTTTTCTCCCTTACTTCCGTTCGTTTACAATGAGCAATGCATGTTAGTTACACTCTATGCACTGCAAATCGCATAGTCTACAGCCCATAGTCCGTCTTGGAAGCAAGCCAGAGAGGGTGGCTATATTCCTACATACAGTGGGACCATGGAGGATGAATGTAGCCACCCTCTAATAGAAAGTCTAATCACAGCAGCCAAAAAAAAGAGAATTTAAAAAATTAGAGGAGGCTGAGAGCTATAGAAGGTATGTTTCTGATATTTTTGTTCAGCATTTAGTGTCACATTAAGGCAGGGTCCCTATATATTATTATAGAGAATTTCCCAACCTTTCTATCATTGTTCATTTCTTATAATTACAAACACGAGAAAAAGTCATACCATTAAAAAAAGCTTGTATCTCTGGTATTATTGGAAGTGTTTCATTTTTTCGCTGGCTACATCATTTTTGTGAAATAATGTATTTTGATAATCCTCTTTAGAGAGGATTCTGGTTGCGCTTGGCTCCTTTTGAATTTTTTTTTATTTAAATCCTTTTACTATGATTTCATAGACCACTAGTATTTTCCATTGCATGTCTTGTTCTTGTCATTCCTCTTCTTGGAAACTCTACACTGATTCATGGCTTCAGCATCAACATGGTTTCACTAAATTATCAATAATTCTCACATCTTAAACATGAATATAACCATGGCAAACTATGTCAAAGGATTACCTTTTGTGTAATACTAGAAAGAAGAATACATTTGTCTGGAGGCACCAGACCATGTGATTTATAGCTAAATTGTTCACATTAAGTTCAAGGGTTCCCAGGATTGATTTTATACAATTACGAGGCACTATTTTTAAGCCATACAGTTGAAATATTGCACTTTGGAAACATCAGTCCTAAATACGGCAGTATATCAATTAAACCAACTGCTAAAACTCATCTCATGACAAGGTACAAGTGGTACAATAAACACAACATGGTGGAATAGGACTATATTAAAGGGAACAAATAGTTATAAAACATTCTGAGTTATTACTGCAGTGCTTTTTTTTTGATGCAACATTACCATTTTACATGCCTCTTCTTTCATATTTTTGTTATTGTGTTACATGTAAAGAACTGCAAATTAGCCAATAACTCTGGGTTGTTACTTTACCGCATGGCACCACACACAAATATGTTGCACTGCACAGGACCGCCATCACAGAGGTACAGGCAGTACTGTTGTAAGGGGCCCCAGTGTCTCAAGGGACTCTTACAACAAAGACTTTATGGGTCTTTAACATTGGAGTCTATGGGAGGGGGACATCTGGTTTGGGGACACCGTTCTTCCGAGCCATAGCTGATAAAAATACTAAACTTGGGTCACAAATGGGAAGGCCCCCCTGGGCAACAACTGGTCCAAGATTGGGACCTCCAGCACCTATAGTTCGACCGTACCGGGTCCCCAAAATGACCAGTCATTGACCAGCATTGTCTGGTGAATTTTGGACTTAACATTGGAGTCTATGGGAAGGGGGCACCCAGTTTGGGGACACCGTTCTCCCGAAACATAGGCAATAAAAATACCAAACTTGGGTCAAATGGAGAGGCCCCCCTGGGCAAAAACTGGTCCAAGATTGGGACCTCCAGCACCGATGGTTTCAGCCATACCAGATCCTCAAAATGACCAGTCATTGACCGGCAATTGTCGGGTGAATTTCGGACTTAACATTGGAGTCTATGGGAGGGGGGCACCCAGTTTTGGGACACCGTTCTCTAGAACCATAGCTGATAAAAATACCAAACTTGGGTCACATAGAGAGGACCCACTGGGCAACAACTGGTCCAAGAGTAGGACCTCCAGCACCTATGGTTTGGCCATACCGGGTCCCCAAAGTTACCAGTCATTGACCGGCATTGTCGGATGAATTTCGGACTTAACATTGGAGTCTATGGGAGGGGGCACCCAGTTTGGGGACACCGTTCTCCAGAAACATAGGCAATAAAAATACCAAATTTGGGTCACCTGGAGAGGACCCCCTGGACCACAACTGTTACAAGTTTGGGACCTCCAGCACCTATGGGTTTGGCTGTACAGGGTCCACAAATTGACCAGTCATTGACCAGCAATTGTCGGGTGAATTTCGGACTTAAAGAGGAAGTAAACCCTGATGGGGTTTACTTCCTCTATATTCCCCTGCAAAGTGGAAGCATAATGGGCTACTATGCACCACATAGTAGCCCATTATGTGTCACTTACCTGCAAACGAAGCCTGCGACATCCAGCGATGTCCCCTGTGCAGGCAGCGTCCATCTTCAGCCCCTCTTCCTTCCGGGGGCACAAGTCCGGCTCTGTGACTGGCCGGAGTCGCATGACATCATTCCTGCGCATGCACATGGGAGCCGCCAGTCACAGCAGGATCTCAGTGAAGAAATGGCTTGGAGGCCGTTTCTTCTCTGGGCATGTGCCGAAATGCCGTTGGCACATCTAGTACACTGCATATCTCCTAAACCGTGCAGGTTTGGGAAATATGCAGGGCACCTACAGGTAAGCCTTATTATAGGGTTACCTGTAGCTTAAAATGGTTGTCACAGGTTTACAACCACTTTAACATTGGAGTCTATGGGAGGGGGACAACCAGATTGGAGACACCGTTCTTGCCAGAAACATAGGCAATAAAGATACCAAACTTGGGTCGCATGGAGAGGGCCCCCTGGACCACAACTGGTCCACGTTTGGGACCTCCAGCACCTATGGTTCGGCCGTACCGGGTCCTCAAAGTGACCAGTCATTGACTGGCAATTGTCGGGTGAATTTCAGACTTAACATTGGAGTTTATGGGGCGCCATAGGCAGCTGCAACACTTTGTAAGTAGTCTGCCCCGGGGTATTCCCTCCCCCACCAGGGCAACAGCCTTTGAAAAGCTGTGTATGTCCACAGTGGCCATCCCACATGTGGTGTCGGTTTTGTATGGGTTACTACACTCACTGGCTGATGAGGGTAGGCCTCTATACATTAGGTAATGGGAGAGGGACCTCCAGTGCACCTTCATGGACCAGCAGTTGGACCACCTGTATCGCCTCACGCACTCTAGCTCGGTGGACACGAAAATGCAGGAAAATAGTTTTAAGATACTTACTAGATGGTATAGAGTACCTTCAAAGCTTGCCAAGATCTATCCATCTGTGCCAGGCACCTGCTGGAGGGGATGCGGCCTCAGGGGCTCCTTCATCCATATTTGGTGGGGGTGTCCCAGGTTGCAGCCCTTTTAGCAGTACATCAGGTCACAAATTCGTAAGGTGCTGGATGTTGAGATGCCAAACGCCCCACTGGAGATGTTGCTGCACGTCCTCACCATTCCTCTCAGCCATTATCGTAAATCGGTGCTGCCCCATCTCCTTAATGCGGCCAGGAGGCTCATTCCCATTTTATGTAAAAAAACGATTACTCCTACTCGAGCGGATTGGATTGCAATGGTCAACAAAATTATGGCTGCGGAGGAGTGAGTGGAGATGTGCAAGGATCGACACAACAAATTTTATGGTATATGGGCGACCTGGATACATTATACGAATAGGGACTCATCTGGTTCCCAAGGAGTGGAGGTCGATGAGCTCCCTGCTGTGAATGTAGCAGGAGCAGCAGGGACTGTGACAAAATCACCATAAAAGGTTTTTGATAGCAACACCACCAGCCATTGGCCTTTAGCCATTATGCCTATGTGAAGCTGTATGTGTAATATATATGCACTAGGACTAAGATGCCAAACTGATTGATGTATGGGACACCAACGTATGTTGTTTACCTGATTGGTCTTCGATCCATCCGGGTTTCGGTTTCGGTTTTGTTTCCTTCATGTTTTTTCCCCCTTTGATTTACCCCTTTCCCCCCTCTTTCACCCCTAACCATGTCAGGACATTATAGTTCTTTGGGGCGAGGTGGGGGGGGGGGAGATAGGGGTGCTTCATTGAAAATGAAGCTCATAAGTGGAGATAACCTTAGGTGACCTAGGCGCCACCCCTCCTTCCTCCTTTCCACCCCTCCTTCAGTCCCCCTCCGATATCAAGCTCCAACCAAGAATTTGACCTGGACTCCCTACTTTGTCGGTTTTGTCATTGACTTTCTATATTTTTGTTTTTCTGTTCCTTTTGTCTCTTCTGATTTACACATGTGTGTATTACTGTATGAAACTGAAAAATTTACGAAATAAAGATTATATAAAAAAAAACATTGGAGTCTATGGGAGGGGGGCACCTGGTTTGGGGAAACATAGGCAATAAAAATACCAAACTTGGGTCACATGGAGAGGCCCCCCTTGGCAACAACTGGTCCACGTTTGGGACCTCCAGTACCTATGGTTTGGCGTGAGGTCTTATTACAAGCATCGGGTGAGGCTGTGCTGCCTGTGCACTGTTTTTCTAACCGCTTGGATCCCACACTTCACTTGAATGGGTCATGCCTTGGAAGGCTACCCCTGGTAAGTGTGACAGGGTGTATAATTCCTATTGCGGCTGCAACATGTGTACACCCCTGGCCAGTGGGCGGCCCTGTGGAATGTTGGTGGTCAGATGGGGGGGACCCAGGTCTAAAGCTGTGTAAAATTTCTGATGGCTGCCCTGGCACTGCATCACAACACATAATAGTGCACACTGTTGTGGGGTGCTGCATTGTCACAAATGGCGTGTGTTTATTTTATTGGATGTTTTGGTGATTTGCCAGCCCATTTATAAGAATAGGCTGCCTTAAAGTGTTACTAAACTCAGGACAACCCTGCATTTACTATATCTGGTCTTCCACAGTACACAGAACATGGAAATGCAATAGTTTTAGTAAATATAAACTGTGAAATACCTTTTCTTATGAGCAGTATATACCTCTCTCTGGACAGTGCTGATTGTCCCTGTGCTGATCACATGCACTCTCCCAAGGAAAAAAAAACTCTCCAGCAATACACACCCAACTGAGCATGTGCAGCTTATCCCCAGGACTCTGTTCTATCAGGAGATAGTTTGAGGACTGTGGAAGAAGGGAAAGATCAGAGAAGACAGGATCAAACAGCCTTTTTACACAATGCAGAGGATTAACCCCTTCCACAGTGAGTATAACAAGCATGCTTTACTGCATATACAGACTGATTTTACTGTTGTGGGTTTAGTAACACTTTAACATGTAACAAAATGACTGTCAAGATCTAAAATATAATTAAGATAAATATTAAAACAAATGCTAAATGAACTTCATATATAACATTTGGAGACAATAAGTATGAAATCATATACATTTTTATTGGTCCAAATCATAAAATGTCGGACTGTCTCAAAAATGAGTACATAACACCTAGTATTTCTATACTTATTCCTGTTCCGTATGGTCTGCCTACCACCACTGTCCTGTAAAATCTTGTTAGAACATTTAATTAGAGATGTAATATCACAAAATATATTCTCTAGAGTTGTTGTCAATGGTGTAAAGGCATTTCATCTTAATGTGTTTCACAGTCTTAGTCCACTTTCTCAGAATGGAACAGTACTGTAATGTTTTATGGCTGTCAATGCAAATGCAGCAGCCAGGACAAGCCAAAAGCCACTCCAAAGCGAACACAGGTACAGAGAAAGAACATCACAGAGAGAAGCCAGAGAAGGAAAAGGACAACTTTTCTTGTGCATCAATATCTCATCCCTTTGACAACTAAAAGAAAGCCAAATTGTTCCCAGAACAACAATCAATCTTCCTTCAATATACAAGTTAGTAATACAGTGCAAGGTAGCATACCTTAAAAAAGTCCAAAGAGATATAAAGGAAATATCAATAAGGCAGACATTCATAGGTGGTTGATCCAGTAAAGGAGTTACATCATCTGTGCCCAGGCCAATAAAAAAAGACGAAAGACATCCCACCTGGGAAAGGAATGGGAAGAAAAGGAAAAACAACAACATCAAAGCACTGGAGTGAAATATAATGGCAACAACCTACTAGGGGGACAAAATCTTGAAATAACCACTTGACATCTAGAAGGTTTTACACCTTCCTGACCTGGTAATTGCACTGTCATGCAACATTTTATCCAAATCAAATTTATTTCATTTTTTCACACAAATAGAGCATTCTTTTGGTGGTATTTGATCACCCCTGGGTTTTTTATTTTTTATTATATAAACAATAAAAAATATATATTTTCTACTTTCTGTTATAAAACATATCCAATAAACTCAGATTTTCTCATAAATGTAGGCCAAAATATATTCTGCTACATGTCTTTTAGAAAAAAAAAAACAGTTTACAGTTTTTTTGGGTGAACTATACTTCTGGGAACACTAGAATTGTTCTGATTGTGATCAAGATACTAAACCATACAGACACTATACTAGTAATGGTGGTGATCAGAGACTTATATTGTGATTGTGATAGTGTGGAGGGCAATATGGCACCCCTAACTGACACTGGCTGGGAGCGACACTAACTAGTATAGTGTCTGTATGGATTAGTATCTTGATTACGATCAGAACTATTCTAGTGTTCCCAGCAGTATCGTTTTTTTTTTTTTACCGAAGACATGTAGCAGAATACATTTTTGCTGTTGACTGTTGTTCACCTGCAATAAAAAAACAATGTTTTAGCTAACTTCCATGCCACCAGCCTTTCTCCCTTTTTTGCACTGTTTGAAATTGTCCCTCTGCTGGCCAATTTTTCACTGCTATGCCATCTGCAGTCTCTCAACTCCTGTATTAAAACACTTGCCTATATTCTTTTCCCAGCCATTTCTCCTTCATTAAAAATGTACAGTTGCTGGACAATTTTACACTGCTGTATTATCTGCGGTTTCTTAATTCACACTGAGAGATTGATAGAAATTTGCCAGCAGCGGGACAGTTTTGCACCACTGTGAACAAGGACAGACAATTTCCATTTGTTGATCAAGGTGGGTCCATTAGGGCTCCTTTAGACATTCCTCCAGCATGTTATTTAACCCTTTCACTGCCACTGGCATGTAAACAGACTCCCAGCTTCCGGCTATGCGAGGAGATCACTTTTACGTGCTGTGCACAATTCCATCTCATCTCTGACCCTCTCTGCCATGTATATGGGGCTCATATTTCCTTCATGGGTGCCCAGGACCTCCGTGGCGAGTGTCAGGATGGCGGTCGGCAGGAGAACAGCAAACCTCAGTTCTCAGTTCTGTTCGATCAGCTTCAAGAGAGCGAGAGAGAGGTGACATTAGGGGGTCTAATGGACCACTGGTGTCTCCTTAAAAAGAACTGTAGTATAAAAATGTAAATATAATATAAATTTAGTATGCCTCTCAAACACCATTGTGTAAAATGGCTCTGCAATGACACTTAACTAGTCACAGGATGGATAAAATATGTTGCCAGCATAAGGAAAAGCTTGTTTCAAAGTCCTAAGTTTAAAATTAAAGTTTAATAAAATAAATAAATAGCACCCCCAAAATGTTTTTAAAGCCCCCTCTCCACTCCCATGTACAAGCAGTTAAATGTGCAAACTTGCACGTGAAGTGCACATGTGTAAGAAAACAATGACTGTGCCGTGAAAGGAATCTATCTAGGGTCATAATTTATTGTTAAGGCTTCATTCGCACAGGTGTTGGTGTACTACAGTGTGCAAGGGCTGTGTTTACTCACACAGAGATGCACAGTTGTGTGCATCCCTGTGCACTCAGTCATATTTATATCAATTCAATTGGAATGCAGCAGCTGCACGGACGCAGCCACTGCTTGTAATTTGGTATTTATGTGAGTGAGGGTGCATGGCCCAGAACACAGACAGTGGGGGTCATTTACTATAGCGCTGATCGCTAATTAGTGGCAAAGTTTGATCACGGTAAATAGCGCTAAAAAGCCGCAATCACAGTAATTAGCACTAAAACAGAATTCACAATAGCGCTGGGGCAGAAATACTCCCAAAATGGAATTCACAATAGCTCCCAGACAACAGTTAGCACCGAATCCCTTACTCATGTTAGGACCTGGAGAATTGCACATGAAAATACTTTTTAGAGCATGATACGATCACCTAAATGGTACTAAAATATGCAGTATATTTTTTAAAGATAATCTGCTTTTAACGTGTGTGAAAAAGTGAAGATAACCCCTTCCCTGCCAGTGAAATTTACACAGTAATCAGTGGCTATTTTTAGCTATTTTGTATAAATGTCACTGGTCCCAAAAAAATGTCAGAAGTGTCCAATCTGTCCGCTGCAATGTCGCAGTCCCACTAAAAATCGCAGATTGCCACCATTACTAGTAAAAATAAAAATAATAATAATAAAAAAGTCATAAATCTATCCCCTATTTTGTAGACACAATAACTTTTGCGCAAACCAATCAATATACGCGTATTGCGATTTTTGTTTTACCAAAATATGTAGGAGAATACATATTAGCCTAAACTGAGGAAGAAATTATTTTTTTACTTTTTTTTTTTGGATATGTATTATAGCAAAAAGGAAAAAATATTGTTTTTCTTTCAAAATTGTTGCTTTTTTTTTGTTTATGTAGCCCAAAATATAAAAACCACAGAGGTGATCAAATACCACCAAAAGAAAGCTCTATTTGTTGGGGAAAAAAGACATACATTTTCTTTGGGTACAGCATCACATGACCACACAATTGTCAGTTAAAATGACGTAGTGCCATATTGCAAAGAATGGTCAGGAAGTGGGTAAATCCTTCTGGGGATGAAGTGGTTAAATCCCATGCCTTTTATACAGGGAGCTATTGTAAATACCAAAATTAGCGCTGGTTTAAAGAGCGCTTTTTGGGAGTGAAAATGTAGCCCAATGCAAGTTTCAGACATTGATTCTAATGGTACAATTGTAACTTCCCCAAATAAATCCTTTTCATGTTGAGATGAAATGTATCTTTCTCTCAAATAAATTGTTCTTGCAACAATGTTGCTTCTTCATCATTTATTTTGTTTTTAAGAATGCTAGAATGTGTAATATTTTCATGTTTTGGTAACATTTTTTTCTCTGTCACTTTCACTATTGCTCTCCATCTTACAAAAATATTTACTTTCCCAAAGGTGTCTATACAAACCACAAACAATACTATTGCTGATGCAAATTTAAAATGAGTCACAATTTTGTGTGCTTTTTATTATTTCCAAATGATCCTAATTTGACCCCCAAAATTGTGATATGTGTACCAACATCAGAAATAAAAATGTCATTCCCAAAAATCAGAGGGTAACATCACTATTCTACACTCACAAACCAAGAACCACCAAATATCACAGAACAAATCAAGAAGAATAACTCCTGACTAATGTAATTCCACCACCTATATGTCCAACGAAGTACAGTATATGTGTATTTATGTATAGGAGGGTTCCCCATGTGGCAGCACAGTAGTTTACTAGTTAGTACTTCTGCCTAGCAGCACTGAGTTTCTGGTTTCAAATCCCAAGCATGCTACTTCACATAGAGACATTGTTTGTTACACTTAACTCCTGACTCAGGACGTTACCTAAATTATGTCTAAATGTAGTATTTATGTGTAGGAGGGTTCAACCACCATTACAAATTGTGCCATTTGTTTTCCATGGGCAAAGACTCTAATCAGCCTTAACATTTCCCCACCAGCACTAATTGCAGCCTCTTACCAAGTCAAAACCCACAAAATGACCGCTGTTTAGCTCTCAGCATGCTGACCGTAATCAACCATAACCAGCCTTCAAAACAGATGGCATATGCCAGAAACAACTTATTCACTGGCTCTCTAGCCTTCCTCAGTACATCTGCATTGATTCACTTCTTGCATCCCTGGGAGTTAGGACTGTTTTACACCACAGAAATGCAGCCTAAAAACATGTGGCAGCACAGTGGTTCACAGGCTAGAGCTTCTGCCTAGCAACACTGAGTTTCTGAGTTTGAATCCCAATCCTACTACCTGGCTAGAGATTTTTGTGTTGTAGTGTTAAAGTTTATTTTTCAAATAAAGGTTTTTTCGGTGCCTCTTGTGGCTCTATACGCACCTAATATTTAACTGTGCCACATCCTAAAGATGCAGGTGCATAACAGTAAAGAATAATGGACTTTAACGGCATGTAGAATTATGTAAAAATGAACATTTATTGAATATCTTTAAACCCTGAAAACTACCATGGTATTTTTATGAATAGAATAAAATCATACATGATGGACACAAAGTGGATATCCCTGTAATCACATTTACAGGACACAAAGTTTAGACTGATAAATGAATGCAATAGATAGCCATACAAAAATGTCAGTACTTGCAGTATTGGGGTACCACTTGTCCTTTTAATGACCGTTTCTTTAGGAGCTTGATAATACCTATTATGATAAAAATACATGGATAAAATCTTTTCAAAAACAAAATACAGACAACATTATGAATACAGCATTGCTATACTCTGCATGTACCCCAAGAAGGAACTCACTTGCTGTATGGTAGACAGCACCCGGCGCTAGACTCAGGCCACAGGACTGACACCCTCACCAAAAACGGAAACCACAATCTGGCTCATTTGTCATATATGGAGACACACCGATGGAACTACAAGTGCCAGAGATAAAGTAGGTAACCATATAAAATAATCCATTGGAAGTGGTAACATAAACAGACAGATTCTATGATAATTGTAAATAGTAGTATGCTTATTTGTATTGTATTAAGTATGCATAGTCCTCCCAGGGCTATACAGGCTTTCAACCATAAAATATCACTGAAACAAAATTCAACCATCCAGTCCTCAATGACCATCTCCAAGGAGACACATCGATAAACAATTGGTAAATGGTAACCCCAGAATGGATACAGTTCCAAAGGTAGATGCCTATAAGTGTAATGGCATAGTTTTAGCCACCAATGCTTACAACAAAGGAGAAGCAATAATCACTAACTTGCAACCTAAGCCATGGTGCATAACGCCACAGCATGGGTATTAATAATATCACATCCATCGCTAGGTATAGTCCAGCAATGGCTCATCCACAATCAGTGAATACCTGCTTGGGTTCCTATATACAGTGTTCGGGGTGTCTCCGGGCGGATTGTCCAAGGTGGTTTGAGGGGACTCCTTCTCTCTCACTGTGCTTAGTACAGGCAGTCCCCTAGTTACAAACATCCAACTTACAAATGACTCCTACTTATAAACGGAGGGAGATAACAGGAAGTGGGAGGAAATCTCCCCCTATGAAGGGAAATTCACTCCTGTAAGAGTTATTATGGGAAAAAGGTGTCTCCACTGATGCTTTATCACCAATCCTTGTTTCCACAACATCCCAGAATTGTCAAAATAAAATTTTCATAGGGACAAGAAGTTAGGTAAAACCGTCTAAACAGGGCCACAGACAGCAAAACAAACATTGCAGTTTTGATCAGTAATCAGGTACAATAACTGCATGCCTGCCACCCAAAACAAGTGGCTGAATACAGGAAAGAATATACAAGGGGACTGAAAGAGAAAAAGAAGTGGGAGGGGAAGAGGGGGAAAAACAGGAGGAAAAGGAATTAGGGAGGGGGAGATAACATGCAAAGCAGTGCAATTTTTGGCATACCATGTACTTGAACAGCACATATACAGGTACAAAATTAATACTGAACACATGTAATTCATATATTAATGTACAATCTGTTTTCCCCTTTTTACAATTGATACCTCATAGTCTTAAATATACCCACCCTATTTTCTGTAGTGACCCGTCTAACAACATCAAAACGATGAAAGGGCAATATTCATAATGGATACCATAGCATACTATAACAAAATTATAATATAGTATTATTATTATTATTGTTATACAGAATTTATATAGTGCCAACAGTTTGCACAGCGCTTTACAACATGGGGGCAGACAGTACAATTACAATGCAAATAAATACAGGAGGAATCAGAGGGCCCTGCTCGCTAGAACTTACTCTAGTATCCTGCCCATCACAGCCAAAACCAAAACCACCCGTCTGCTCCCAAATATAGGGCAGCTATTGGACCAACCTTATTTGCATGTAGACTTCATATTACAAAAAGGGCTTATGCGATAAGACTTAATTAATTCCTGGATCCTTGGTCTCCTCAAGCCTTTCAATCCAAAAAATCTCTTTTTGGAGGATACCTTTATCCCAGTTGCCGCCACGTGGATCCTCAGGCATCACTTCCAGCACCAAAGACTGGGCGTAGGAAGTGTCAAAATGGTGATAGAGGCCCAGGTGGCAAGTGACTGGGGTAATCATTTTGGCATACTGGGAATAATAGACATGATTGTATCCTCTGTCTCAACTGGCATATGGTTTTGCCTATGTAGTAGGCTCCATATTTGCATCTCATTAATTAAACCACTCCCCGCGTTGGTTTCGCAACTAGCAGGAAAGCGAGGTGCAAAAGTCTCACCATTGGATAGTAAAAGTTGCGATCCGATTCTGACCCGGGGCAGTAGGTACACTGGCCACACCTTGAGACTCCTCGAGTGGTAAGCTCAATGTTTCTGGTGGGATCATAGCGATTAGCTGTAATTTGATTGCCAATTGATGTAGTCCTGTGGAACACTATTTCTGGAGATTCTTTAATGTATTTTTTTAGGGTAACATCTTCCGTTAAGAGGTGCCAGTGTTTTTGT
Source organism: Glandirana rugosa (assembly GCA_018402905.1). Classification (NCBI taxonomy): domain Eukaryota; kingdom Metazoa; phylum Chordata; class Amphibia; order Anura; family Ranidae; genus Glandirana; species Glandirana rugosa. The sequence goes on from BLSH010260131.1 coordinate 2,681,415, forward strand.
AGGCTGTCCCATAGGTTGTGATGTTGGGCCAAAAACTTGGTAATGAATTTCGTGGTCTGTTGTTGCTTCTGGGAGGTCCGTGTTTGGTACAAGAGTGCAGTTCTATCCCTGCCAAGTGTCCTGTTGTATGCTTTGCGCAGTAGCATCTTACTGTACCCTCTCTGCAATAAGCGTGCTCTTAGTTCTGCTGCCTGTATTTTAAAGTCTTACTCGTTTGTACAGTTCCTACGAAGACGTATATATTGGGCATACGAGATACCTTGAATAAGTGATCCCGGATGCCCACTCCTGCCATGGAGAATGGCGTTGCCAGAGGTTTCTTTGCGATACAATTTGTTTGCCAGACAACTTGATGAATCCTTGAAGATCTGAAGATCTAAAAAGGATATGGATTCCTGATGCCAATCAGCAGTAAACCTAAGATTGTATTGGTTACTGTTTAAATGATGTAGAAATTCTTGGAGTGGCTCAACCGAGCCAGTCCAGAACATTAATATACAGGGTGGGCCATTTATATGGATACACATTAATAAAATGGGCCACATGGCCTGCGCTTGCCCTTTATGCCTTGGAGGTGCTGGCCTGCCTTGCAGCCAGTGTATTGTATGTGATATAGCCAACGAGACAGCTTCAAAGGAGTGGTACCCGTCACAGACGGCAGCCCTCTCTTATTTAGTTAAATGAGTACACTTTATTGTTTTTTAGAGTTGCCCGACTCTTAGGTTAAACACAGCATACAACCAGGAGGAGATAGCAATGGGTTGATAGCTCCATGGGAGCTCACTGTATTACCCCACACTATCTTGGTCCCACCAGTTGGTGGGCCCCCCTCTGGCCTCGGGGCCTGCAGGTTGATCCCTTTAGGGGCAGCCTTGAGGTGGAGGAGGGTGTGCCCAAACACCTGCTAGATCTTATTATGATTCAAGCCAGTCCCCAGCCGTGGCTGCAGTTTGCTGTTGTTTACTGTACAATGCTACCTTGTTTTGTTGGTACACATTCATCGCCTATAACTGATCGGTATTAGTGCTGTAACATGCACTGTTTCTGTCATATCTCTCAGAAAACCAATAAAAATCTTTGACAAGAAAAAGGTTCAAGCCATGGGTTTGAATCCCGCTGATGATCTCACCTGCTGAAAACTTGCATTGTACTCAGCAGCATTATTAGCCAATGCACATCAGTTTGGTTGATTCCATCATTTTAACTCTTCAAATGCATGCAATTGTATGTAAGGATTCAATAATATCATGGTTTGGAGTTACAAAAATCAGGCTATTCAAAAACCCAGACAAAAAAACGCCGTGGGTTCCCACCCAGTCCATACCAGGCCGTTCAGGTCTGGTCTGGATTTTAAGGGTAACCCCATGCCAAAATATTAAAAAAAGGCGTGGCGTCCCCCCCAAAATCTATACCAGACCCTTATCCGAGCATGCAGCCTGGAGCTCAGGATAAGGAGGCGATGAGCGAGTACCCCCCTCCTGAACCATACCAGGCCACATGCCCTCAACATGGGGAGGATGCTTTGGCAACTTGTCCCCATGCTGATGGAGAAAAGGGCCTCTTCCCGACAACCCTGGTCGGTGGTTGTCGGGGTCTGTGGGGGGCTTATCAGAATTTTGAAGCCCCCTTTAAGAAGGGGGCCCCCAGATCCCACCCCTACCCATTCACCAAAAAAAGTCAGGTAGTGTGAAAAAATACAATAGGCAGTATTTGACTAGCCCCTTATTGTAAAATAGCTCTGAGCCGTCTTCTTCCCCTGCTTCTTCCTCTGGCTTCTCCTTCCCTACTTCCTCCTCTGGTCTTCTCCTTCTTCCCTCAGTCTTCCTCTGGCTTCTTCCCCAGCTCCTTCTTCCGGCCTTCTTCTTCCTCCGCTGCAGCTCCCACCACTGACCCGCTGAAGATCGAAAAATGACCCTGTTCTGATACTGCGGCCCGCCGATCTGTCCGCTTCCATGGTGCACATGTCATATATAACTATGGGGCATGGCCACCAGATGACATCACCCAGAGACCCCATCCTCCTGTGACATCACGGACCAATCATGGGCAGTGAAGTCACAAGGGGCGGGGTCTCTGAATGATGTAATCCGCCCCATCGTAGCATTGGAGGAGGTTCGTTTTTTCATCTTCAGCGGGTCAGTGGCGGGAGCGGCGGGGCGGAGGAAGAAAGAGAAGACAGGAGGACAAAGAAATAGGGGAAGAAGAAGCCGGAGGAAGCCCAGATGGGAAAGGAGAAGACCAGAGGAAAAAGCCGGGAAGGAGAAGGCGGAGGAGGACCGGAGGAAGAAGCAGGAAAGAAGAAAAGGACTTGTCAAAAACTACCTATTGTCTTTTGTCACATTGCACTACTTTTTTGGTGAATGGGTAGGGGTAAGATGTACCCTGTACCCATTCACATGGGGGGATGGGATCTGGGGGTCCCCTTGTTAAAGGGGGCTTCCAGATTCCAATAAGCCCCCCCGCCCGCAGACCCGACAACCACTGGCCAGGCTTGTTGGGAAGAGGCCCTTGTCCTCATCAACATGGGGACAAGGTGCTTTGGGGGACCTGGTACAATTCAGAAGGGGGGGGGGTCCCACGCTTGTCCCCCCATCCTGATCTCCAAGCTGCGTGCTTGGATAAGAGTCTGGTATGGATTTTAGGGGGACCCCACGCCAATTTTTTTTTTTAATTTTGGCATGGAGTTCACCTTAAAATCTATGCCAGACCCCAAAGGCCTGGTATGGATTTAGGGGGGGTCCCACATCATTTTTGTTTTTAAATTTTGGTGTGGGGTTCCCCTTAAAATCCATACCAGACCCAAAGGGCCTGGTATAGACTGGGGGGGGGGGTACGCATTTTATTTTTCATTTTTTTCAATCTATATTGCCGGGAGCCGGCAATACATTAAAGCCGCAAGCAAGTTTAAATTACATTTTTTCTTTTAAAAATGTCATTATTGCTGCGGCATGTTCTAGACATCACACAGATGCGCCATTTTACAGGCAGACTAAGGGACCCCCAAGCATGATATTTAAAGGAATTTTTCATTTTTATTGTTTCTCTTTAAGCATTAATAAAATCACTGCTCCTTTAAAAATTATCATTTTGAAAACTTTTTTTTCAATTGATACATGTCCCCCAGGGCAGTACCCGGGTCCCCATACACTTTTTATGGCAAATAACTTGCATACAAGCCTTCAATGAGGACTTGCATTACATACATTACAGCCGCAAGCAAGTTTAAATTACTTTTTTTCCTTTAGAAATGTCATTATTAGTGTTGAGCGAACCCGGACTGTAACGTTCGGGTCCGTACCGAACTTTCGGGTGTCCGGGACCCGGACCCGAACGCGACATTTCAAAAAACGTTCGGGTTCTGGGTTCTGGTAGTTGATCACGCATGTTGAATAGCTGAAGGGCAGCCAATCAACAAGCGTTTCACTGGTTTGCCCTTAGAAGCCATCACAGCCATGTCTACTAATGGCATGGCTGTGATTGGCCAGTGCATCATGTGACCCAGCCTCTTTATAAGCTGGAGTCACAGTGCTGCATGTCACATGCTCTTGGGTTAGTGTAGGCAGAGGAAGCTGTCTGCATTTTTGTGAGGGAGAGATTGCAGACATTTTAACATCTGATCCTGCATCCTGAGATTACTACTGCTGTTGCTCTGAGGGGCAGATTGCAGAAATTTGAGATTGCACATACTGCTGCTTTGAGAGACAGATTGCAGATCAAACTCTGCATAACACAACGATCGCTACGATCGTGCACAACGATCAGATTGTTGGAGTAATTAGAAATTTCACATACTGCTGCTTTGAGTGACACATTGCAGATCAAACCCTGCCTAACACAACGATCGTTACGATCGTACACAATAATCAAATTGTGCGATCGAACACAACGATCAGATTGTGGGAGTAATTTGAGATTTCAAATACTGCTGCTTTGAGTGATCTGACTGCACTAGGTAGAGGCTTCTGCTTAGAGGGACAGATTATTGTTCAAA
>BLSH010260171.1:23716-48646 GCA_018402905.1 Glandirana rugosa
GGCTGGTCACGGCATTTATCCGCCGCCAGCCCAAACTCGCCGAGATGGCCCTGTATCGGACGTCGACGTCCGATATAGGGCCATAGTAAAAAATCTCGACCGCCAGCCGATAGGTCCCTATTGCTGGCTAGGCCGAGCCCTCGGCGAGCCGTCAATGGGGTCCCCCGCCCTCCCCTGTCGGGGGGGAGGGCGGCGAGAAGAGACCGGAGGGCAGGGTGGCCCTTTGACCTCGTTACTAGGCCGCGCAGACGGCCGACCTTCCTCTGACGGCGATTCTGAATACTGTCATTTTTTTAAAATTGGTGCCATTAGCCTCCGAGTAAACCGGAAGTGATGTTGTGACGTCGCTTCCGGAATTTGCCGAAGGAGACCCGATCGGAGCCGATTATGGCTTCTGTCAGGTCTCCTTCCAGCCGGCAGACGCGCCGGATCATTGCTCCAGTTTCCCGGTGGGACGGGAGGCCAGAGAAGAGCGGCGGGAGGGGGGGCTGTCCCCTCCCGCCCCCTGGGGTAACTGCCGAGCGGCTCCCGAGCCGGATCGGTCGTTATCCCTGGATAGCCGACCGCCAGCTCTAAAAAATGATACCGGGATATAGCCTGCAGCTGCAGGCTATGTCCCGGTAGAGCCGCTCAAACCCGACCGCCGCCTATTTACGGCACTGGTCGGGAAGTGGTTAAGTAGCAGAGGGGGTTGTTAATCAGTTTCAGCTGTTTTGGTGTTAATGGACACAAATCCTCTTGAAGGTTTGCTGTGTCTCACAGCACAGTCTCAAGAGCATGGAGGGGGTTCCAGGAGACATAACATTACTCTAGAAGAGCTGGACAGGGCCATAAAGGTCCTTAACCCATCAGCCGGACCGGTATCTGCTCCTTTGTGCAAGGAGAAACAGGATGAGAGCTGCCAGAGCCCTACAAAATGACCTCCAGCAGGCCACTGGTATGAATGTCTCTGACCAAACCAACAGAAATAGACTTCATAAGGGTGGCCTGAGGGCCCGACATCCCCTAGTGCAGTGGTTCTCAACCCTGTCCAAGTACCCCCAACAGGCCAAGTTTTGGGAATTTCTTTAAGATAAAATAGCTGTCCAAAATACCAAGCCATTGACTCTGATTTAAAGCACCATCTGTGCAAGATAAAGGAAAACCTGCAAACATGGCCTGTTGGGGTTACTTGAGGACAGGGTTGAGAACCACTTCTCTGGTGGGCCCTGTGCTCACTGCCTTGCACCGTGGAGCTTGATTGGCATTTGCCATTGAACACAAAAATTGTCAGGTCTGCCACTGGCTCCCTGACAGGTTAACTCTGTGCACACGTGACAGAAGTGAAAAGGTCTGGCGAACCAGTGGAGAATGTTTCGCTGCCTGTAAAATTGTTCAGCATGATCAGTTTGGTGGTGGGTCAGTGATGGTCTGGGAAGGCATATCCATGGAGAGACACAACCGATCTCTACAGGCTAGACAATGGTACCCTGACTGCCATTAGGTATCAGGATGAAATCCTTGAACCCATTGTAAGACCCTACGCTGGTGTAGTGGGGTTCTGGGTTTCTCCTGGTGCACGACCATGCCCGGCCTCATGTGGCGATAGTATGCAGCCAGTTCCTGGAGGATGAAGGAATTGATACCATTGAGTGGGGCCCCCATGTTCGCCTGACCTAAATCCAATAGAATACCTCTGCGACATCGTTTTGGTCCATCCAACACTGCCAGGTTGCAACTCAGTCTGTTCAGGAGCTCAGTGATGCCCTGGTCCAGATCTGGGAGGAAATACCCCAGGACACCATCTGTCTCATTAGGAGCATGCCCCGACATTGTTGGGCATGCATACAAGCATGCGGGGGCCATGCAATCTATTGCTTTTTTTGAGTTGCTGCAATGAAATTTCAACAAAATGGACTAGCCTGCTGCATCATTTTTTCACTTTGATTTTAGGGTGTCTTTGAATTCAACCCTCTGTATGGTGATCATTTTTATTTCCATCAAACGATGTGGCATCCTTTCACTTCTAACACATTACCCAGTCCATAAGCGTTCCTTTAATTCTTTTGAGGTGTGTGTGTATATAATACACACAAATTTTCTATTTGTGTGTATTTCTGTTTCTTTCTTTTCGATTTTAAACTGAATGAGTTGTACTACAAGGTGAGGGTTTACATATACTTTAAAAGGGGCAGTTGAAACCGCAATCTGGCTTTGTTGCCATTCAAGCTAACCTTTCTAGCTGCTTACTATCTACTACTGTAGACATGGATAGCTTATGCATGTATGTGATTATTATTTTGGCATATTGAGACTATAGCTTGCTCCTTTATCATTAAAGTGTTTGTAAATCCTCACATATACCCAGTGAAGTGACTGGCCTCAGGTGATACACAGAGATGAAACCAATCAACCAATATAAGTTGTACCTGTTTATCTGCAGTCTTCTCTACATCCATTCAAAGTCAAAACTGTATAAAGCTTGTCTGAGCTTCCAGAAAAAAGGGGGCAGAGAGCCGAAATTACACACCGCAGAGCTCAGTGAGAGGAGCTCTGAAAGCTGATTGGGGGGATAGCACACCTGCCTACCCGACACACACACACACACACACACACACACACACACAAAAAACTGAGGCTGTCAATTATAAGTTGTATGCTAAAGCTCCCTCCCCTGTCATCATTTTTCTCTTGGTGTCAGGAAAACTTGTGACTCATACTGATGGCAGAGGAACGACGCAGCAGACCAAAATGACACTTAGTGCCCTTAACCTTTTACCGCCTGCACTATAGGAAAAAGATGGTGACAGTGCTGCTGTCCAGTTCTAAGAGGACATCCATGGAAGTCCTCTCAGAACCAGACCCCCTGGAGTGTGCAACTGGTGCGATCTGTGGTCGCTGTTTCCTTTGGACGCAGCTAATCACAGATCTTGGTAAAGAGCCAGTCACAGCTGATCACTTGTAAACAAACTTGCCAGTTTTTGGCATTTATTTCCTCACAATGCTCTCACAGCGTGAGGAGAGGAGAGCCGGTAACCGGCAATTCTGACGGGGGACATTTCCACTGATTATTAGCGCAGCCTTATCACTGCCCAGCAGTGCTTCCTATCAGTGCAGTCTCATTAGTGCATATCAGCGATGGAGAAAAATTATTTTACCACAGAAAAACAAGAAAACCTTTTTTTTCAACATTTTCGAACTTTATTCTTCTGTTTAGCAAAAAATAAAAAACTCTGTGGTGATTAAATGCCACCAAAATAAAGCTCTATATGTCTAAAAAAAAAAAAGATACACATTTCATATGGGTATAGTGTTGCATGACTGTGCAATTGTCATTCAAAGTGTGAGAGTGCTGAAAGCTGAATATTGACCTGGGCAGGAAGGGGTAAAAGTGTTCAGTATTGAAGTGGTTAATTGAGACAAGTACCCACTACATAGGTATATGCTTTGTTCATGTTTCATGTCTGAGGTTTACAACCACTTTACTACTTTGGTTAATTTCATATACAATTGTTTGCTTATTGTAGTGAATTTGGGCAACTGGCTGTTGACCTGCTTGACCAAGCCTTCAAACAAGATGAAACAATGGCAATGAAGCTTCTCACTTATGAGCTTAAAAATTGGAGCAATTCCACCTGTCTGAAACTAGCTGTATCATCAAGGCTCCGCAATTTTGTGTCCCACACTTGTACCCAAATGCTGCTGTCAGATATGTGGATGGGAAGGTTAAACATGAGGAAGAATTCCTGGTATAAGGTACTTTATGCAACCGTACAAAATATTTCTTCAGTATTTAAACAGCTTAAATGTTGTGCTGGATAATTTTAACGTTTGTCTTTTATCATTAAAAGTATACCTATATTAAAGTGTTACTAAATGTTATAGCACGCTATTGCAGAATTTTCTGAAAAAACACCATCTACGAATGCTAGATAAATGGGGGGGTGTAGGTTGGCTTGATGTCGATCAATGGGAGGAGGCGCTCCAGTCGGTGCCGATATGTTCCTTAAATGTTTCGCAAAGACTAACACAACTATACATCCTATTGTGGGCATATTCTACTCCCCACAGATTGCATACTATGGGACTCCTGTCCACCCCGACGTGCACTAGATGCAAACAAGATCATGGAGACCTGAACCATCTACTGTTGAGGTGCCCAAAGTTATACTCCTATTGGAAGGGAGTGGTGGACACTATTAACAGGATATTTCAGATCTCTATTCCTCTAGATCCCAAACCTTGCCTGCTCAGTCTACTGGAGGAATTTGAATGGGAAGAGTGTACTAGGGTAGCAGCTGTCAGAACCCTCTTTTTGGCTCGTAAGTTAATAATAACCCATTGGAAGTCTGAGAATCCGCCTAAAATTACAGAATGGATTTCTGCAGTGGGTAATATGCTCCGGATGGGGAAAGTTGTCTATCAACACAGGGGATGCATGCAAACGTTTGAAAAATTATGGGGCCCATGGCTGGGATGTAACTGGGCTTTCCCGGTGGATCTGGCCATGGACAGGTTACCTGACATGAATGCTAGATGAGAAGACTTTTGAAATACTGATGGAGTGGGGAGCATTGGTAATGTGGTACAATAGCGCTATGGTACTGGATGACTCTAATAAATGTGGTGGTTACCTTTTACACCTATTAGGGGTAAAGAAAGATTTGTTTTACTTTGTGGTTATGCTTTGTATGCTGTTCACCTGGCTCAATACAATGTCTCAGGCTGTATGTATATATGTTTTCATCAATAACCTTTTTCTTTGGATTAAAAAAAAAAAAGTGTTCCTAAACCCACAACCGTAAAATCAGTCTGTATATGTAGTAAAGCATGCTTGTTATACTCACTGTGGAACCTAAGGGGTTAATCCTCTGCATTGTGTAAAAAGGCTATTCGGCGCTGTCTCCTCTGATCCTCCCCTTCACAAAATATTTCCTAAAAGTATAGAGGCTAGGGGCACATGTTCAGTTTTTGTTTTCTTGGAGAAAGTGCATGTGATCAGCACAGGGCCAATCAGCACTATCCAGACAGAGGGTCAGGGGTCCTGCATCCTCATAGGACAATCATAGGAGAATGAAAACTCCTCCTACAAGCTTTAACCAGACACTGATAGAAGTCACAAGACTGCTATAACTGCTGATGAGAAAAGGTATTTAGCAGTTTATATTTACTAAAACAATTGCATTTCCATGTAGTGTACTGTGGGAGACCATATACAGTGAATGCAGGGTCCTGGGTGTAGTAACATTTTAAGTAATATACAGTACATTCTGTAGCATTTACAGTGCCTTGAAAGAGTATTCATACCCCCTTGACATTTTCCACATTTTGTCATGTTACAACCAAAACCGTAAATGTATTATATTGGGATTTTATGTGATAGACCAACACAAAGTGGCACATAACTGTCAAGTGGAAGGAAAATGATAAATGGTTTTCAAAATTTTTTACAAATGAATATCTGAAAAGTGTGGCGTGCATTTGTATTCAGCCCCCCTGAGTCAATACTTTGTAGAACCACCTTTCACTGCAATTACAGTGGCAAGTCTTTTTGGGGATGCCTCTATCAGCTTTGCACATCTAGAGAGTGAAATTTCTCTTTCGTTCATTGACGGACACAGCACTCCATATTCAGAAATAAAAAAAGTTTGTATGCAGTGCTACTAGTAAAAGGTAGGTGGAATTCAGGGGAGATGGTGAACAGGTGAGGCAAGACCCTCACACCAGCTTCAGTGCGTGTAGCAACACATCACACCACTGTGCTCACATCTAATCTCCTTACCAGAAGACAAATCAAACAGGCATGTGGATAGATACAGCACATCGAGTGTTTTCAGACTCCGGCGTCATGCGCTTTCTCAGAGCATAAGCAGACACGTTTTCTCTTATGAACACAGGATCCCAGTGGTAAATTCCAATACCCGATCACCCGATAAACATCCAGTTGTATCCCCTCTGGCTAATGTTTTCTTGCTCAGGTAAGCCACAGTTTCCCATAGGTGGCTCTATGCAGCTCATTGAGTGAAGTTGGGAATCTTTGCCGTCAAAGGTGTTCCCTTATCCATCCTATTTAGACAGGTTTGTCTAGAAGGATTGGGAGCATCCAAAATGTCCCTTTTGTGGTTTCTAAAAGCTTTGCGGTGAGGTATCCCTTTGAAGAGTCACTCCTCAAGAAGTGTACTGTTCCACCAGTGGTGGACTGCCTGTCTCCAGGTTGAACAAGCCAATCATGATTCCAGTAGAGGAATCTCCGGCCTTTAAGGATCTAGCTGACAGAAAGCTAGAGTCCGTGGCCTGCAGTATATTCACTATTGCTGGTTTAGCACTGAGGCCAGTCCTGGCCATTGCCCTGGTGTCACAAACGTTTACTGAATATGCAAAACTTTTGCACCATGACCTGGGGAGATTCCTTCTGCCTTTGCTGAGTTGGCGGGCCAATTGGTCCAGGGGCTGCAGTTTGTCTGCGATGCCTCTTTGGATTTGGCTCCCTAAGAGATCTGTTTGGGCAGTGCTGCCTAGGCGTGTATTGAGGCTTCAATGTTGGTCTGCGGACTGACATCATTAAGAGTCTCACAGGGGAGGGAGCACTTTTCTTCCACAGTCTGGGAAGGGGATAGAATCTCGTCGCGACTTTTCTTTCTCGGCACACAGACAGTTTTTTCATCCCTCAGGGTCCACTGACAATTGCTCATAACCTTTCAAGCCCTCATCGGGAGGTTCCAAGTGGCCCTGGTCTGAGAGCGGGATTCTCTAGACCCGTGGATAAGGTATGTCTTCGTTGGTTTCCAGGCCTGTGGACTTCCTTGGTAAACGACAAATGGGTCCACAAAGTGATTCTGTCCAGTTAAAAGATGGAATTTCGTTCTTCACCTCCAGTGTACACTTGTCCCCAGACTGCTTGCAAGCTCTCTTTGGGGCGGTGCAGGACCTGTTGCTTCAGGTAGTATCAGCGTTTCCTCTGCTTTGCTGTATCCGTTCGTGGCGTTACCCTTTGGTCTCACCTTGGTTCCTCGGGTCTTCACAAAAGTGTTGGCCCCTATTCTGGCATTGCTACGTCAGAGGGGGATTGCATTACTGGGCTACCTGGACAACCTTCTCTTGCGACTCCTCTTCTGCTTTGATGGATAACGTGGACATCACTATACAGACCCTGAAGGAGTTTGGTTGGCTTCTAAACTACCAAAAGTCTGCTCTGATTCCATTCCAGGAAATTTGGATTATCTCGGTCTGACTTTGGATTCAGCTCTAGCAAGAGTGTTCCTTCCTCTGGACTAACTCCAGAAGTTGCATGCTGTGGTTCATCTATTGCTGTACAGCATGTGGTCCTCCCACTGGACTTGCATGCGGGTGCTGGTCTACCTTCGAGGCGGTTCTGTTTGCACAGTTCCATACGAGGTTCCTCCAAAGGGAGATCCTGGTAAAATGGGACAATTGTCTGAAATCTCTGGACAATCTGATTCGACTGAGGGGTTCCTTGGTCTGGTGGCTTCGCTCTCTGGCTCTTTGGCAGGGCTAATCTTTTCTCCCCTTGTATTGGACAGTGGTTAGTACGGATGCCAGTCTGTCTGGATGGGGAGGTGTCCTGGGACTGAGCTCCGCTCAGGGTTGTTGGACGCTGAAGGAACCCAGACTACCAATTAATGTCTTGGTACTTCGGGCGATCAGGCTGTGCCTGGATCACTGGACTGATCGGTTCTGGGGGCTTCCGGTAGGGATCCAGTCGGACAATACCACTGCATTGGCTTATGTCAATCACTAGGGTGGAACAAAACCCGTGCTGGCGGCTCAGGAACTAGCTGTCATTCTCCGGTGGGCAGACCACTTTGTTCCGGCCCTCTCCGCCGTACACATTCTAGCAGTGTAAAACTGGCAGGTGGACTATCTCAGTTGGCAGACGTTAGACCAAGGGGAGTGGTCCCTTCATCTGGACGTGTTTCATCTGATATGTCAGCGGTGGAGGATCAAGGCCGAAGGGATTCCGGTCATTCTGGTGGCTCCGGACTGGCTTCGCCCGTCTTGGTACGCCGACCTGGTGTGATTGGTCGCTGACGTCCCTTGGAGACTGCCTCTCAGGGAGGACCTGACATCGTACTGCCCTCCCTGTTCCCAGGCCCCACTCACCCTAAGGTTTTTCTCATTGCATGCCTTGGATGGGGTTCGAGCATTTCGAGTCTATCTGGCAGCTGCAGTCTTTTCGGAGGTCATACTCACTGTTTGTAATCATGGGCAAGCCAAGAAAAGGGCCATTCTATCAAGGGCCAAGTTCCTCCTTTCCCTGTTGTGGCACACTCTACTTGATCGCTTAGTGCTTCTTGGTCCTTCTGTCATCAGGCGTCAGTGGCGCAGATTTGCAAGGCGGTCACTTGGCCGTCGTCGCACACTTTCACTGAGTTCTACAAAGTGGATGGCCTATAGCCGACAGTGGGATGTATACCACCCAGAACTTCCCATGTGTTTTTTTTTTTTTTTTGCTCATTCTACTTTGCAAAATAGCTCAAGTTCTGCTAGATTGGACGGAGAGCATCTGTGAACAGCAATTTTCAAGTCTTGCCACAGATTCTCAATTGGATTTAGGTCTGGACTTTGACTGGGCCATTTTAACACATGAGTATACTTTGATCTAATCCATTCCATTGGAGCTCTTGCTGTATATTTAGGGTCGTTGTCCTCCTGAAAGGTGAACCTCCACCCCAGTCTCAAGTCCTTTGCAGATTTGCCTGTATTTGGCTCCATCCATCTTCCCATCAACTCTGACCAGCTTCCCTGTCCCTGGTGAAGAAAAGCATCCCCACAGCATGATGCTGCCACCACCCTGTTTCATGGTGGGGATGGTGTGTTCAGGGTGATGTGCAATGTTTGTTTTCCACAACACATATTTTTCTTTTAGGCCAAAAAGTTAAATTTTGGTCTCATCTGACCAGAGCACCTTCTTCCACATTTTGCTGTGTCCCCAACATGACTTCTCGCAAACTGCAAACGGGACTACTTATGGCTTTTTTTCAACAATGGATTTCTTCTTTCCACTCTTTCATAAAGGCCAGATTTGTGGAGTGCACAACTAATCATTGTCCTGTGGACAAATTCTGCCATCTAGCCTGTGGATCTCTAGCTCCTCCAGAGTTACCATGGACCTCTTGGCTGCTTCTGATTTAATTCTCTCCTTGCCTGGCCTGTCAGTTTAGGTGGACAGCCATGTCTTGGTAGGTTTGCAGTTGTGCCATACTCCTGTTTTCGGATGATGGATTGAACAGTGCTCAGTGAGATGTTCAAAGCTTTGGTTACATTTTCATAACCTAACCCTGCTTTAAACTCCTCTACAACTTTATCCCTGACCTGGTGAGTTCCTTGGCCTTTATGATGCTGTTTGTTCACTAAGGTTCTTTAACAGACCTTTGAGGGCTTCACAGAATAGCTGTATTTTATACTGAGATTAAATTACACACAGGTGGACTCTGTTTATTTATTAGGTGATTTCTGAAGGCAATTGGTTCCATTAGATTTTAGTTAGGGGTATCGGCTTAAAGGGGGCTGAATACAAATGCACACCACACTTTTCAGACATTTATTTGTAAAAAATGTTGAAAACCATTTATCATTTTCCCTCCACTTCACAATTAAAGTGGATATAAAAAGTCTACACACCCCTGTTAAAATGTCAGGTTTCTGTGATGTAAAAAAACGAGACAAAGATAAATAATTTCCGTACTTTTTCCACCTTTTTTAATGTGACCTATAAACCGTACTACAAACTGAAATATTGTAGGTGGAGGGAAGTAAAACTAAAGTAATATGGTTGCATAAGTATGCACACCCTTAAACTAATACTTTATTGAAGCACCTTTTGATTTTATTACAGCACTCTTTTTGGGTATGAGTCTTTCAGCATGGCACATCTTGACTTGGCAATATTTGCCCACTCTGCAAAAATCTGTCAGATTGTGAGGGCATCTCCTGTGCACATCCCACTTCAGATCATCCCACAGATTTTCAATCAGATTCACGTCTGGGCTCTGGCTGGGCCATTCCAACACTTTAATCATCTTCTGATGAAGCCATTCCTTTGTTGATTTGGATGTATGCTTTGGGTCTTCGTCATGCTGAAAGAAGAAGTTCCTCTTCATGTTCAGCTTTCTAGCAGAAGCCTGAAGGTTTTGTGCCAATATTGACTGGTATTTGGAACTGTTCGTAATTCCCTCTACCTTGACTAAGGCCCTTTTTCCAGCTGAAGAGTAACACCCCCAAAGCATGATGCTGCCACCACCATTCTTCACTGTGGGTATGGTGTTCTTTTGGTGATATGCATTTTTTTTTTTTTCACCAAACATATTTTTCATCATACAATAACACATCTTCCCACGTGCTTTTGGGAGACTTAAGGTGTGTTTTTGCAAAATTAAGCCGGGCTTGGATGTTTTTCTTAAGAAAAGGCTTCCATCTTGCCACGCTACCCCATAGGCCAGACATATGAAGAATACAGGAGATTGTTGTCACATGTACCACACAACCAGTGCTTGCCAATTATTCCTGCAGCTCCTTTAATGTTGCTGTAGGCCTCTTGGCAGCCTCCCTGACCAGTTTTATTCTCGTCTTTTCATCAATTTTGGAGGGACGTCCAGTTCTTGGTAATGTCACTGTTGTGCGATATTTTCTCCACTTGATGATGACTGTCTTCACTGTGTTCCATGGTATATCTAATGGCTTGGTAATTCTTTTGTACCCTTCTCCTGACTGATACCTTTTAACAATGAGATCCCTCTGATGCTTTGGAAGCTCTCTGCAGACCATGGCTTTTGCTGTAGGATGCGACTAAGATAATGTCAGGAAAGACCTACTAGAACAGCTGAATTTTATTTGGGGTTAATCAGAGGCACTTAAATGATGGCCGGTGTGTACTGACTCCTATTGAACATGAGTTTGAATGCGATTGCTTAATTCTGAACACCGCTACATCCCCAGTTATAAGAGGGTCTGCACACTTATCCAGCCACATTATTTTATTTATTTTTAGAAGGAGGAAAAAGTTCTGAAATTATTAATCTTTCTCTAATTTTTTTGCATCACAGAAACCTGACATTTTAACACGGGTGTGTAGACTTTTTATAGCCATTGTATGTGCCACTTTGTGTTGGTCTATCACATAAAATCCCAATAAAATACATTTAGGTTTTTGGTTCTTAACATGACAAAGGGTGTAAAATTTCAAGGGGTATGACTACTTTTTCAAGGCACTGCACCACCTTTGTATTCTTTTTTTATTGTTCTTATTGTATGACTAGGTGAAGCATGTTCCAAGTGAAAGGATTTCAGATGTACTAATGGGTTTCTATATCTGGAAATTGTTTAATTTGTAAGGCTCTGTGCTTTAAAAAAAATGTTAACATGCCAAAGAAATACCCATTGCCAGACATTTTAGCTCAATATTAGATTGCCAGCAGGTGACCTTTTTCATTAAATAAATCTTCTTAGATAATTATTTTTTAAATTTTTGTGTTCAAGGTTATTTTGAGTATTTTGGTTCCACCTACAATTCTAATGCTTGAATATAAAACCAAGGCAGAAATGTCCCACATCCCACAGTCTCAAGATGCCCACCAAATGGCAATGGATGACAGTGAGAATAACTTCCAGCAGGTGCCAGAGAACATTTCCATGGTAAGTTGAGAAAACCACAATTTTAGCGTTTTATGGATAAAGGAGTATAATTTGCGTACAGAAAAGGATTTGAAATGTGTAATATGGTGAATGCACATTACTGATTGGGTACATTTTTTATGTTCTTTACTTCAAAAAATTAAACTGGTTTATACACGTATTTCTTCACCTTCTTAATCATTCCTTCATTTTCTTCCTTGGTGCCCCTCTGCACTCTCGAGAACATGCTAATTAACTTGTTTAATGGAACTTTTTATTATATATTTTATTTCTAAATTGTACATTAACCACTTCCGGACCGCAGATAGCTACCATAACCCCGGTATTTTTTTAAACAGCGGGAGGCCCGCTTTCAGATAAAAGTGGTCTCTGCGACGGATTCGCCGCAAGATCACTTTTATCTGGGGCAGGAGATGTGTCCACCCCCCTTCCGGCACTTTCCCATCGTCTCCACCACTTACCGGACCAGCCGGTAGCAGCGGAGACGATCGGGTCCGCTCTTCTCTGAGCCTAGATGCCAAGTGAGTGCAAGATGGTGCCCACTCGACTCCATAGCATTAAAGGCCGGGAGCGACGTCAAACGTCACTTACGCCCGTAGCTCTTAAAGGAGAAATTTTTTTTTTTTTTTTATTTCAAATGACATTTCATTTTTTTTTTTTTTTTTTATCGCATTTAAGTATAAATGTGAGATCTTTTTGACCCCAGATCTCATATTTAAGAGGTCCTGTCATGCTTTCTTTTATTACAAGGAATGTTTACAAGGACAGTGTAAAAATAAAAAGTAAAATAAATAAGCTCCCGCTGAGCTTGCGCAAATCAAACCGGTGTTCAAACCACACATGTGAGGTATCGCCGCGATTGTTAGAGTTAGAGCAATAATTCTAACACTAGACCTCCTCTGTAACTCAAAACTGGTAACCTGTGGAAATTTTTAAACGTCACCGATGGAGATTTTTACGTGCAAAAGTTTGTCGCCGTTTCACGAGCGGGCGCAATTTTGAAGCATGACATGCTGGGTATCAATTTACTCAGCGTAACATTATCTTTTACATTCTGGAAAAAACTAACTGGCTAACTTTACTGTTGTCTTATTTTTTAACCCAAAAAAGTGCATGTAAAAAAAAATGTTTAAAAAAAAAGTGATTGTAAGGCCGCTACGCAAATGCGGTGTGACATAAAGTGTTGCAACGACTGCCATTTTGTTCTCTAGGGTGTTAGAAAAAACAAACAATAATGTTTGGGGGTTCTAAAGTAATTTCATAGCAAAAAAAAACTGATTTTAACTTGTAAACACCGAATCTCAAAGAGGCTCGGCCCTTCAGTGGATAAGGGACACAGACTGAAGCAAATCAGGTATATTGCATTATGCTGCTGCCCATAGGAGATTGGACGCTGCCAAAGCAAGCCCTGGGCCATCCTAGCATAACCCCTCCCACTCCTATCATGCCTGATTTTTTTATTTTTTTTTCTAGTGTGCAGCTTCTCCTTGGAGATGATTGAAACCTTTTCTTTACTTTTTATCAAAATTCTTTTTGTACTGTTAAGTTCTTTTAGTTGCTGCAGAGCCAGAAGGATCAGCTGATCTTTGGCATTGCCAAAGAATCGATACCTGGACCCCATTGAGAGAAGCAGAGCCAGCCTATAATTCGTTCTTGAGTGCTGGACTCTGCTGACTAGACAGCTAGTGAAATGTATGAGTCCGCCTCTGAGCACTTTACCGGTTCAGAGCCATGGTGCACTCGTCTACTGGAACCCTCTATCTGAAGGCTCTTTAGGGAGTGTGCCTACCAGAGGGACAAACGTTAGTGGAAGTGGCATATTCCCTGACTGCTGCCGCTAAATCCTCAGCATGCCTGTGGGGGAACTACATAGCCTCTCATGACCTCAGCTATGGTGAGTTTGGGCTTTGGTCCCTGTGTTCAGTGAGACTGATGATGCTCCCCCTAGGGGTTAACCTGTGGGGCTCCTGCTACAGCACCATTGGCTGCACAGCTAGCAGTGCAAAGGAAAGATGCTGCATATTTAGTTCTTGCACTCTAGCGGCTCCCTACTGCAGCTGGTAGTGCTCTTTAGCCCTACGGCACCTGCGCGAGTCTACTCACAGGGTTCCCACTGTGCATACGCCTGCAATTTTCTGGTGCTGGTACAGACCTCATTGTCTTCCAGCTATCTCCCCTCCCTATGCATCACCTTCACAATCCTCTGGACATTCGCCCAGGTCCCCTGCTTCCATTTTGTGGTTGCAGTAACCCTTCCTGTTTGCACATCGGCTTGAGTACCACTTGTGGACAATTCCTTAATAATGTAGCTAAGATGATGGATCACAAGCAAATCGCAATGGTCCTTGGGGCCCTACCCTGCCTATGGCCCTTACAATGCCAAGATCATTGTTCCCTGCCTGAGTTTTTTTCTAACCCCATGGGCAAGTCCTCCTCCTCTGTCTGTCTGTTTTTACAAGGTTGCCTTCCTCATTGCCATCACCTCTGCAAGAGTTGGTAGCCTTAGCCTGTAAAAAATTATTTCTTGTGCTTTACAGAAAGCAGGTTGTTTTGAGGCCCAAGGCCTCTTTTCTTTCTGAGGTGGTTTGTTTCACCTTAGCCATAACATTATTCTACTTTTTCCTGTCTTCATGTCATCCAAAGAAGATTTCACTCCAGTGTCTGGATGTGAAATGCACTGTTCGAGTCTATCTTTCAGCTACAGCACCTTTTAGACCAGGGGTGCTCAACCTTTTGAACAGCGCCAGCAGAGGCGTAACTAGATCCTTTAGGGCCCCGGTGCAAGAAATTATGAAGGGCCCCCTGGCCAAGACCCTTCCCTCCTCCCACTGATCCTGGGGCCCTTTACTCCCATCGCAGATCCCCTTATTACGGTCCCACGGAATAAACGAATAGTTGTGTACCGAGCCTCCCATTCATTCAGAAAGGGAAGTATAGTAAAAACAGTTTACTATGCTTCAGGTATGAGTGAACAAATTGGTACCAATCACTGACTGTCCATTCAGAAAAGGAAGGAGCCGGTAAATGACAAATTTACCGACCCGTTAGCATCTCTCTATCATGACACATCTTCCATAGTAGCTGGTAAGAGAGAGGAGGGGAGAAGACAGCAGCTCTGTGGGAGGGCGGGGAGACCAGGGGAGCACACAGGGACCCTGGGAACAGCAGAAGACAAGTAAACTGGATAGGAGGGGTGACGGGGGCAGCATATAGAGGAACCAATCTCCTCTATTAGGAGGAAAATGGAGGAGATTTGTTCCTCTAAATGCCGCCCATGCCATCCCTCATATCCAGGTGTACAAGGGAGGCACACGGGCCCCCTGGAGCACAGGGCCCGGTTGCAGTTGCAACCCCTGTAGTTGCGCCCCTGAGCGCCAGCCACTTAAGTGATTTGGTTACCGGTCGCAGGCCACAATGGAATGGTTCAGAATTTCCTATTTATTTGTTTTGAAAAGCGTAATGAAGATTTTGAACAAGTCATGATTATCATTTTCCATGGGACCAATCCCCATTGGATGTTTACCCACTGTTTAATCCCAATCTTTTAATAACCGGATCCCCATTATCCCCACTCATGTTCATGTTTGTTTTTTTTTTTTTTATATATATATATAATTTTAATTTAAAGAATTTTTATTACAAATACTGGTTGCATAAAAGATGTTCAAGAAACAGTACAAAAAGCTTAATTTCAATATAAACGGGGAAGAGGGGGAAGGATAGGGATCAGGGTGGGGTGGCCCAGCATTGTATATATTGTATAGATCTGTGCATGGCATCAGGGCACCAGTGATGCATATGTTGACTTATCCCCACGGGTATCACCCAGCCCTGGACTATCGGTCCCTGTGGGCCTGGGCAAACCCCACCGGGATGGTGGGTATAACTCGACCAGTCTCCGTGCCCATCATCCCCATCACTGAAAGCGCACATTGAAAACCTGGCCATAGAAATAGAAAATGTCAAGATCGGGTTCTTCCAATAATATTAAAAAATATATATTGCCAATTATTTCAACTGCGTTTGTCACACAAGGTCTGTATCCCCTCTATTACCAACTCCAGATTGAGTGTCTATTTCAACACCTATGTTTATTCCAGCTTTACGTGCAAACTGAGGGTAAGCCAAGGCTAGCAGAGCCAAGTCCAAGCTGGAGGCTACCAGGGCTGAGCTAGATATGTGTTCCCACCATAGCACCCATGTGGCATCAAAGCGTTTCAGGGTTCCTCTGCATGTTGCCACCCACTCCTCCGCTGCCATAATCTCTTCCACCTTCCCAATCCATTCCAACTCAGTCGGAATTCGAGTGTTTTTCTGGTACAGTGGAATAAGGCATTTGGCAGCGTTAAGAAGATGGGGGAGAGCACTGTTCTTGTATTTAGCTATAGAGGTAGTTGGGAGATGCAGTAAGAAATGTTTAGGGGAGTCCGGTAGGTTCATCCCGAGACCGTCCAAAATTTGCCTCCTAACAGTTTACCAAAAAGGCTGCAATAGGGGGCACTCCCACCAAATGTGAAGGAGTGTCCCCGCCATCCCACAGCCCCTCCAGCAGAGCCCGGACACAGAAGGGTAGAGCTTAGCCAGTAATGCTGGCACTCTGTACCAACGAGTTAAGAGTTTATAGCTATTTTCTTGCGCCTTGGACTCCACTGAACCGGCATGTGTCAGATGGTAGAGATGTTTCAAGCTGCTCCTTCGTAAGTTCGCACTGAAGGTCCCTCTCCCATTCTTTTATAAAGTAAGGTTCGTTATGTGGCTTGGCCCTCTCAAGAAGCTTATACAATACTGATATCATGTGAGGCGGGGGGTCCTGTTCCGCCCAAAGACTTTCAAACTCCGTAAGAGTGGACCTGACCGGCGACTCATGATGTCTAGAGATTACGAAATCTAAAATTGAAGATGTCTCCAAAAGTAAAATGGAAAACTCCCATATTGTTCTCTAAGAGGTGATAGGAGCAACATGGTATGCTCCTGCACAAAACGTGCCAAGCTGTGGGTACCATCTGCCACCCAGGACCCCATGGCAGAGAGCTGCTCATCTGGGGGGAACCAGGGAATGCCACTAACCGGTGCTAGTGGTGAGGTAGGGGGTGTAAGTGCGAAGGCAGTGTTTAATTTATCCCACGTCTTTAAGGCATGAGTTGTTAAGGGGGATGCCCAGTCAGAGAGGCCTCTATCGTTTTTCGGTACCCATGGAGCATACAATAGATTCCTGCCGGTCATAACCTATTCCATTTGTACCCACAACTTGGCAGTAGTGTGAAATTTCCAGTTAAGAATTCTCTGCATTGCAGCTCTATAATATTGAAAGATGTTTGGTATACCCAGTCCCCCCAGTCTCTTGGACGTCTGCAGTATCGCCATGGCTATCCTAGGTCTCTTGTTTCTCCACACAAACCCAATGAACAGACTGCTTAACTCCTTTAAGAAGCAACCCAGCAACGAGATAGGCAACATCTGCAGTAAGAACAGGATGTGCGGCAGAACCACCATCTTAATGATATTTGTGCGGCCCACCCAAGTAAATGTGTCTCTATCCCATGACCGCAAGTCCTGATTGATTTGTTTAAGCATGGGAGCGTAGTTAGCGGAGTATAGATTGGCTAATTTACTTGTTAGCTGAATTCCTAAATATTTTAGGGATGAGGACGCCCACGTAAATGGGAAGGCTCCTTGTAAAGCTGCAGCTACATTCAAAGGAATAGTTATGGGCAGGATCTCCTGATTTGGAGTAGTTTATTCGAAAATTAGATACCTGGCTATAGGAGGTCAGTTCCTCCCTACAGTCTCGTTGCCAAATCTGATGGTCTACTATATGGAACATAATATCGTCTGCATATGCAGATAGTTTTTGCTCTGAATGTCCCACTCTGACTCGACTCCCCTAATGTCCGGGTTCGCCTTTATCCTCCTGAGCAGTGGTTCCAGAACCATAGTGAACAGCAGGGGAGACGGGGCATCCCTGCCTCGTGCCGTTCCGAATGGGGAGGTGTAGAGTGCCATTATCCACCTCAACATATGCGGGCCCAATCCCATTTTCACCAGGACCGCTCTGAGGAAGTCCCAATCCATGCAATCAAATGCCTTTTCGGCGTCTGTGGAAAGAATCAGATACGGTGGCATTCGATCGTGTGTGCTAGCCCAATGTATGAGCTGTAAGACCTTGTTGGAATTATCTCGTGCCTCTCTACTAACTAAAGCCGTTTGGTCCGGGTGGATAATGTCTATGAGTAGGTGTTGGAGTCGGTTAGCGATTATCTTGGCAAATATTTTTAAATCCGTATTCAGTAAAGATATAGGGTGGTAGTTCTGGGGGGAGCGTATGGTCTTTGCCTTCTTTCGGAAGGACTGATATGTGAGTCAACATGGGTTCTTGATGAAAGTTCCCATCAGTGGCCAGAGTGTTAAAAAGGTGTACACGGGAGACTGGAGCTGCTTATAAAATTGCATATAGTAAGCCTTCATCAGGCCATCCGGGTCCCAGGCTCTTCTGAGCTGGGAGAGACTGTATCGTAGCTAGTAATTCCAATGGTGTATCGGGAAGCTCTAAGTCCGCCTGTTGTTCGGGTGTTAGCGTATGGTACCCTGCATTTGAAAGATAGATCGCCATGCGATCCTGTTTCCGTGCCACTTCTGCAGGTGTGGCATCTGCATGAATGTCATAAAGTGATGCATAATAGTCGCGGAATATTGCCGCAATTTTCGTTGTATGCTGCTCTGTGTCTCTGTTGGGTGATCTAAGTTTGTGGACGTGTGTGGCCATGCGACGTTTGCGCAGTGGCCGTGCCAACATTCTGCCACATTTGTTGCCATGTTCGTATTATTTATGTGCCAGGCAGCGCAGTCGTTTATGCGTCTATCTAGTAATTTGGAGAATATTGTGCGCAGCTCTGCGAGACGTGTGAGTGTTGCTGGGTCTGCAGTCCATTTGTGTTGCAGCTCTGCCCTTTGTAATTCTGTCAGGACCCTATTAAAATCGGCCTGTCTTTCTTTCTTTATTTTAGATCCCCACTTTATAAGGGTCCCTCTGACTACTGCCTTGTGGCATTCCCATACCGTGTTCCCATTCACCTGCCTGCCGCCGTTTTCTGCAAAATAATGGGTTAGGGTTTCCTCTATCCCTGTCACCACCCTCGGGTCGTCTAGTAGATTTTCGTTTAGCCTCTATGACCAGGCTCTGCTAGATCTAGTGGGCAGGGTAATTGTGAGTGTGATCGGTGCATGATCAGACTCATGTTCATGTTTGACCAGCCAAAAAAGTGTTGCAGCCTTCACTATATCAGGGTCTTCGCAGCCATCCCTTGAATGGCCAAAACAAGGACTGTGGATAATCTAAACAAAAAACAACAGACTAGGGAAGCGCATATATACCCCAGTAGTGCAAAAAACGTCTTTATTAAGCAAAGATAAAATGACACACAACGCACACACATGCTCCCAGAATGACTAATTTCATCACACAACTCTGAGAATCCACCTTCGGAACCCTTGTATGAGTGCTGCTAGATGTAATCTACTTGGCTAAAGGCTCCTCTCCCCGTGTCTGTGTGTTAGGAAAGAAAGAAGAGCGGGAAGCCGGCTGCAGTAGCAGCTTGTGTATAGGTGACGTGTGTCTGCCGGGATTATGGAAGACCAGCAATCATTAATCAGCGCACTGTGCACCCGAATGCGGATTTGCAGGCTGCCATAGGTTTGAGGTCGCAGGCCACATCAGTCAGCTCTGCGGACCAAGGGTTTAGCATGCTTGTTGTAGACACAGATTCTGTCATTCCTGAAGGTCTTGGTGTAAGACAGCCTGCTTCTTGTTCCCCTAGACGTATAGTAACTCCACTTTTGTTGGAAAAAAAAAATCTCTCTGGGTGATCAATGTATATTGCAGGGATTCCAGCAAACTTTGTTGCAGAGCCCTACCTGTTTCTGTTTTGAAGAAAAAGCTGCTTGTTGTCTGCAGAGTGAATCTGAATGGGAGCGACTTTTTCATCATTAATTAGCTGATGCACTTGCCATGTTCTAATGAGGAAAATGCAGGATCTGCACCCCTTTAGAATTGATTAACTCTTTGGGATTATCTCACCAAAAACCTCTATACTCCAGCAGTATTCGAGTGTACTGTATTATGGCCCTGCATTAGGGAACAGGAGTAAAATTGGTAGCCAGATTATTAATGTGCATTGGATGTAATCTCATTATGGCATTCCTGAAGGAGTAATTGGGTCCATTCAATCCAGTGGTTCTCCTCCTGTCCTCGGGACCCTCTAACAGGCCAGGTTTGCAGGATAACTGAAATACATCACAGGTGATATCATTTGCTGCTCAGTGATTGCAGTGTTCTAGTCTGCATCTCCCCAAGGTAATACTGAAAATCTGGCCTGTTGGTGGGTCCCGAGGACCGGATTTGAGAACCACTGATTTAATCCTATATTCTTCCCTGGGCGGATTCAGGCTGAATTCCCTCTATATGTCATTTTACAACTCTAACTTGTTGAGATCTGTTCATTTATTAGGATATATTAAACACTTCCACAGGTGATAGAACAGTTTTGGTACAGCTTGCCAGACAACAAAAATATATATATATTTTTAATTGAGAGTATCTTTTCAGGATAAATCTTCATGCTATTATTCTTATAAGGTCATTTGAGTTCTGAGATGACTTTTATCTGATTCTTCCAATACATCCAGCCAATCTGAGATGACCCAGCCCTTGGCCACCATTTCATGTGACCCCCTACTTGTTGCTCTGAATTGCTAGGTTGCTCTCTCGTTTGGATCCCAAGACAAGGCCCTGATATGTAAAACGTGTTGACCTTGTGGATCTTTAAATAAGGAGATTTGTAAATCATACATAATTTGAAGAAACTGAGAGATGTATACCAAATAATATGAAGAGTTTGAATAGAATTGAATAGAAATATTTTATATAATCACTGTGTCATTCCTTGTACCAGAAAAGTTTGTTCATTCTTCTCTTTTTGTGTATAATCTTTGGATGTGGTACGTAATATGTCAGCATTCTATGATAACTGAAATAAAAAAAAAACTTTAAAACCAATAAATATGATATACTTTCCTAGCTATCTACTAATGCATAAGGATTCAAAATAGTCAATGTTGATTGAGAGCATGAAGTTCCACTTTAAGTCAAAAATCCTTTTTTTAAAACTAGCATCATTGCTAGCTGGGTCGTTGTGCTTTTTGTGCTCTTCTATGTAATAGACAATTCATGGGTGGTGGGAGTGGTCAGGAGGCTGCTGTACATTGCTTCCTGAAAACATCACAGCACCCTGCCTTGGAACTCCTCTCAAGAGCCCTCAGCCCTCTTACAAGCAGTGAGCAGGATTTTGGGTGTGGTATTGCAAATCTCAAAATGCTTTAATGGGAATGTCAGTCTGGAAGTGTGGACATTTCTGGACAGACTGCATTTGCATGCATATAGGATCATAAAGCGTGCATTTGCATGCAGAGGACCCTAGGTATCTCCCACAAGTTATGCTGAGCCTCAATGATTAAAAACGCTAAAGCCCAATTTAAAAAAAAAAATCGGCAAAGTACGAGATGCTGCTTGACATTCACCAGCCAGGAATTGGGGCAGGCTCTATCTGACTTTCTGCAGCCTCTAATACACATTGATGTTTATTTACTAAAGCTGGAGAGTGCAAAATCAGGCTCACTTCTGTATAGAAACCACTCCGCTTCTAACCTCAGCTTGTTCAATTAAGCTTTGGCAAAAAAACCTGGAAGCTGATTGGTTTCTATGCAGAGGTGAGCCTGCTTTTACACACTCCAGCTTTAGTAAATAAACCCCATTGTGAGGAGCTTGTTGTGCAGTGAGATGAGAGTAAGCAATTTTGGTACAGGAGCCTGTACAACTGTTTAAGACTTAATGGTCGTTTCACACGGGTGGACCGATCAAGCCTGCCTGTCAGTTTTTCAGGCTGACCCAATCAGACTCTCCAGTCTCCTCTATGGAGCGGTGAGTGTCAACGGACATGTGTCCATTGACAGCCGCTGACATCCAATCCCGTCTGCTGAAAACAGACGGATGGGAATCCATTCCCCATCTGTTGATCGGATGGCAATTGGGTGTAAAGGGACAGGTGGTCCATTTTCATCCGACTGCCCGTAGAGGAAAGCGGACTGTGTCTGTATCCATTTTGCATAAGCGGAGTGGACACAGACCTGCCATCCGCCTGCTCAGCGGGTGTCAGTGGACAGATTCCCCACAAAGCAGACGAACTCCCAACGGAGCCCGCCCTGTGTGTAAGGGACCTAAATTTAAACTTTTAAACCTTCCACAAACCCTAGCTATTTAAAATCTGGCAAACGCATGCAGAAGTTTGGGTTACTTTCAGTGAAGACTTCAAATTAAAATGGCTAGTAGATAAGGTAGTGTTTTACTTCACCTCTTGAACCTAATTGTTAGTCTTATATTTTTATAGGTGAACTCTTTAACCAGAGGGAAAGCAGGGGAGGAGGTCCAGCTTGACTATTTACAGGAAAAGTTGATACTTCCATTTACCTTAAGTGTCGTCCTAGGATAGTGTGTAGTGATTTGGATACTAACGTTTTCATTTTTATTTATTTTTTCGCTGGGGGTGGGGGGCGGTCGCACTAAAGGGCATATTTAGGAAGGAATGTATGTGAAATTCACTATACATTGACTGCAAGTGTCGTTCCTGATGAGTATGTTTTAATATGAAGTGAATGATTCACCAACATATTCACTGCTCTATATTTATGCCCCTTAACGAGCAATGTGTGTACAGGCGGTCCCCTAGTTACAAACATCTGACTTACAAACGACTCCTACTTACGGAGGGAGATAACAGGAAGTGAGAGGAAATCTCCCCCTAGGAAGGGAAATTCACTCCTGTAAGAGTTATTATGGGGGAAAAAGGTGACTCCACTGATGCTTTATCACCAAGGTTTGTTTCCACAACAACCCAAATTTTTCAAAATCCAATTATCATTGGGACAGGAAGTGAGGTGAAATCTTCTAAACAGGAGCTCAGACAGCAAAACAAACATTACAGGGGTGTTACCCTTTCCCTATGCTATTCAAAAAGCTTAAAAATAGTTGTTTTGGCTGGAGCTACACTTAAAAAATATACCTGTTTCGACTTACAAACAAATTCAACTTAAGAACAAACCTACAGTCCCTATCTTGTTTATAACCCAGGGACCGCCTGTACTGAGGGCCTATCATAGCTGTAGTGCAAAAGGGTTGAATGTGAGAAAGAGGGCTTTCCTTGTACCGTCTCTCCTAATGGCAGAATCATGCAGCAGTGAAAAATATGCTGTAGTAATTGCACAGTAGGAAATAAGATGTAGATTCACATAAGGCTGAGTCCTCCATTAGAATGGAGTTTTTGTGAAGGGCAAATAAACCGCTTTGCTTTAAGGCTGCTACACATGGGCCAATATCATCTGGTTCAAACGAAATCGGCCTGTGTGTACTGCAGCCTCTCCGACAGAAGCCGGTCTAATGACCAGCTTTTATCGAACGAGCATTCTGGAAAACCAGCATTCGATCTATGAGCGCTGATTAGTGTGTTTTGGCGGAAGGGGGAGAGGGAGGATGGGCATCAGAAGTCCCCCTGTCAGAACACAGTAGCTCAGCAAGGAAGATCACTGCACTAACATTGCTTTAGTACAGTGACCTCTGTCTTTTTTTCTTTTTTTTTTCTTTTTTGTTTTTCGTTCAGCCCGCCGAGTTGAACAAAAAATAAAAACCTCTGTGTGTGCTAAAGTATACCGCACTAAACTGATAAAATGCCCTATAGCTGTCAGCACTACAATAGACACAACTTTGTGACCAAATATATATAGAAAGTGCAGTGCTTAAAGACTAATATGTGACATAAAAATGATAACCTCACAAAACTATATAACATATGGATATAAAGCACACAGTGCAAATATTAAAAGAAAAGAAAAAAATTGTAGATAAAGATATATATATATATATATATATATATATATATATATATATCTCTTTATCGCAAAAGAAAGTCCAGAGAAGTAGTAGAAATTCCAAGTCAATGTAGAACACCAGTGTGTAAGCATCCACCACCAAGGACAGGTATTGCGCTTACCAGATCTAATGTACTCAGATACCATAGTAATCGGAGTCAATAAGGCATTGGTAATCCAAGTATTGATTAGAGGCAGCTTGGAAGATCTCACTCCACCACCTTGCAATAGGGTTGCCACTCACTCGTAAATTTTTAAGCATTCCGGTAAACAAGGTAAGTATAAAAAAGCCTCCACATAGTGTAAAACTGCAATTGGCAACTTTATTAAAAAAAGGTAGAACACTTACATCACATCCGATAGTCAAGGCTTTATTATCAAATCCAATATGAGAAGAACAGCATGTAGAACACAATGGCCTAGATAGCGTATGGAACCAACGCATTTTGTCTGCGAAGACATCTCTGTGTCTACCTAGCATTAGGGTGCATTCACATTTGCGAATGCACCTGCACTCCGCTTAGATTTGAGAACCTTAGTGGGGGTTCATGCATTTTGCTGCGCGGGGCAGTCTCATTAAAAGCAGTGGGAGGCTGTTGGCTCCCACAGCTAATCACGGCCACTCGCATGTAATCTCTCATGCAGTAATCACATGCAAGATGCTGCTATATATAGGGGCATTAAAGTGAAATAAGTTAAAAATTACTATAATACTACAAGTTTATGAATATTGAGATATATTGCAGGCAGCTCTGAAAGCATGCAGATTCACTTATTTGCTTTTTGTATGTTTTAGAATGTATTTAGGGAGGTCCAGGCTTTTGACAGTGCTGAAGTTAAGCATGAAATTGAAATTCAGACAAGAACTCGAAGACTTCCTCTTGCTCAGAAGTTCTATGCATTCTACCATGCCCCTATTGTGAAGTTTTGGTTTAACACGGTAAGCATTGATACCTTTTTTTTTTTTATAATTTTTGAGTCATTATTTACCTCTATAGTATATGACCTGCCCTTGGAAAGTTGCACACCAAGAAGAGCTAAGCTGCATTTACACGGGTGTTTAGCCATGCTGCAAATCCCTACAGCAAGAATCTACAGTGCAATGACAGGCTGTTGGAGGCCGCAGCTATTCATGCACAGCCAGCAATTACCTGCAGGCTGCAGTGATGGATGCACTTTGTATGCTACACTCCTGTGCAAATGCAGCCTTAGTCCTCCACTGTGTGCTGCTCCCATGAACAAGGCAATGCAAGACTCTGCTTTCATGTTACACTTTTCCTGACTAGTTTAGGCTTGATTGTTATCAGACACCTAAGGAAATGCTTA
>BLSH010260171.1:59701-73723 GCA_018402905.1 Glandirana rugosa
GTTACACAGACGTTACGATGTTATGTTCGTACTGATTTGTTTTTGTTTTGTTTTTGAATGTCAGAAATGTATATTTGTGAATTTTCAGATGTTATATTGGTTTCACTGCTGAAAATAAATAATTGAAATGGGTATATATTTTTGTTTTTTGTTAAGTTGCCTAATAATTATGCACAGTAATAGTCACCTGCACACACAGATATCCTCCTAAAATAGCTACAACTAAAAACAAACTAAAAACTACTTCCAAAAATATTCAGCTTTGATATTAATGAGTTTTTGGAATGATTGAGAACATGGTTGTTGTTCAATAATAAAATTATTCCTCAAAAATACAACTTGCCTAATAATTCTGCACTCCCTGTACAAACCATGCTTGTATTGTAGCATTGCAGACACATTGGTCGAGGTTTAGAGCTAGCGGTCGGCACTCATGATAACAACCGATGCAGCTAATGAGTCGCTCGGCTGTTATAAGGAGTAGGAGGAGACATCCCCCTTGCCGCCTTCCGTCGCTCTGGTCAGGTCTCTCTTCCCACAGGGAGACTGGAGCGACCATCTGCGATGTCCGCCGGCTGTGTGGAGTCCCGAACGAAGCCGGAATCGACTTTGATCGGATCTCTGATGTTAAAGCCCGGAAGCAACGTCACTTCCGGTTTACTTGGCTGCCAATGGCGCCGATTTAAAAAAATATATATATCAGTATTCCAAAACGCAGATTTTGGCGTTTGGAATACTTTTGAAGTGCAAAGGAGGGATTTGGTGTCTTTTTAGACCCCCTATCTCTCCGTAAAGAGTACCTGTCACTGCCTATTACTGTCACAAGGGATGTTTACATCTGAAATAAAAATGGGGTGGTTATGGATTCCCCAAGTTTATTATCACTATATATTTGTCTATTCCATAATTCATTAACCTACTAAAGCTCTGATAAAATGATGGCGATGATATGACCACAATATTAGCTGTAAAATAAACACACTGTTTTAAATAATCAATGGTCTCATTTATTTCCGAAGAAAGTAGGAATGCTAGCATAACACTAAATAAAATATTACAGGGCATATAACACAAAATGTAACTTTACGTAAGGTCTTCCTCGAGAGATGCTGTCCTGGCTGGGCTCCACATGGGCAAGAGCCAAATCAAAGAGAGTGAACTTTTAGCTGATCGATACTTTTTAAACTGCACTCAGACACCCACACCCACACCCATATGCCAGCCTATCTAAAATTCTGACGAATGGGGAACGATAAGAGCCAGTCTTTCTCAATCACCAGGAAGTATATCCACCATTAGGGGCAGCATTTGTCTATGAATCACTGCTATTTGACCCGGGTCAAATCTCCTGTTAAAGCTGTCTTTGATCTTCTGTGATTTCACTTTAACAAAAAACTTTATTGTGATGCAATATACAGCTGAAGTATAGTTACAATAAATGACTTCTCATCAAGGCAGATTTATGACCAAGAGTTATCAGATGACATTTCACATTACATGTGCAAAACCAAGACACTTTACAATGTAAAGAGACGGTCCATACATCTTTCTTATGACATGCTGTTCAAAGATACATTGGTTCCATTATGTTGTGTAACTCCATTGGAGAGGTGGGGGGTCCTTTGATGGGGATGATTGTTTACCTGGTTAGGTGCAAGTTTCCGGAGCTTGCAGCCATCTGTCCCAGATTTTATCATATTTAGATGGGCATCCTCTATGTGTAATATATGAGTTTTTTATATGGTAAGGTGTTATTTACCTCCGTTATCCAGCAGTTGATGTCAGGGGGTTTGATTCTCATGCAATGTTTGGCAATTGTTTTCCGAGCTGAGGAGTGTGTTTCATTTAAGAATATTTTGAGAAATTTGTCCATATCTGGTTCTGGGAGAATTGAGAGCTCAGTTTTTTTGGGTCTGTGCTTTTAATCCCTTCCATAATTGGGTTTACTGTGAGTTGGGAGATACCTGAAGGGAATCGTGCTCTAAAGGCATGTCTGAGTTGTATATATCGAAAAATCATTCGGGATGGTTGATCATATTCAGTTTTTAAACTATCAAAAGTTTTTAGTTCACCATTATTTGTGATGTGGGATATTCAGTATATTCCTCTGGAGCTCCAAATCTCAGGGTCTGGGATATGGCTAAATTATTCAAGACGCATGTTGTGCCACAGCGGAGTATGTTTGTGTGTGTGAAAGGGTGAGTTTATTCATTGCAACGTCTAATATGCGTCTGAAATGAAACAATAGTGATTGTCTATCTGCCATGGTTTCTTCTCCCCTGACACCCCCCGCTATCACTGCTGGGATAGTTGTGCTGCCAAGTAGTATATATTAAAATCTGGTAATGCCAGTCCTCCTAGGTCGGTAGGATTTTTCAATTTTGCGCCAGGGTAATTTGTGTCTACTATTACCCCAAATAAAAGGTTTGAGGATTGCTTCCATTGCTTTGAAGTGTTTTAGTGGTAAGTACGTTGGTGAGTGTCAGGCCATATACAGTATTTTTGGAAGCAAGACCATTTTAACTAGGTTAATACAACCCATGACTCCCAGTGGTAACAGTGCCCAGGTCTTTGTTTTAGTCTTTAGCATTGCAAATAATGGTTTAAGTTGAGCCTATGATAATCAGTTGGGAAACGAGTCGTTTTGATTCCTAGGTATTTTATTTGATCTACTCTTTGTAGGGTGAGATTGGCCTGGATGCGTGTTGAGGGGAAACTATTTAATGGGAGTATTTGGGATTTGTCCCAATTAATTTTGAGTCCTGAGAATGTGCCGAATCTCTTGATTATGGGCAGAGCAATAGATAGTGACTTGTCAGAGTCATCCAAGTATAGAATGGTGATGATCTGTGATTTCAGGCAAACCGTCATCTTAGCAGCAGTTTACTTTTGAAACTGTAACCCAGAAATTGTTAATTCGCACCTCTCCAGGAGGTCTTATCTGGCTTTCTCTACCCCTGTACCTTACAGCAGGAGGCATATGAGATATTGATTGGTTTGCGCAAAATTGCCACCTTTACAAACAATAAGAATTCATTATACCAAATGAAAACAAGCGCCCCCTCAATCTCCCAACAATAGTGTTCAAATATATGTGGGTGCGCCCCCTATGGGCGCACACACCTATGGCGGGGGGCAGCTCACCTCGGACAGAAAGACCGCTAAGAAATACAGATGCTATAATAAGCGCCTCCCCTTAGATGTGAAATCACAATAATAGTCAGACAAGCAATTTGTGCAATCAATACAAAATCATAATAAAATAGTGATAATGACATGTAGAAAAGTCCACAGATCAAAAAGTGCTAGTGCTATAAAGGTACGCATAAATCAGTCCATAATCTTCAAAAAAGTGACTGGTGCTTAAAGGTGCTCAAACAGGTGCTCAGGTATCATTCCAGGTGCATTGTGACAAACTGTGCCAGACCCCCTTTGTGTCCCCACTCACCAAAAAGTGTTGACCTACTGCTTTTCAGTCAGAGGTCACACAAACTTATGTCAGTGGGGAGAAACTGGATAGGAACAGCAGGATGCCCGGACCTCTGGAGTATACACTCAGTCTTCCAATAAAGAGGTGTCCTCTGGGTGGCTCGCATAAACAGAAAACAGCCTCATGTGCAGACTATTAACCAAAGTCACTTTATTGCGCCATTAAAAACATACTTACAGGATAGCAGATGCAAAAACGCCTGACATGCAATATGGTGTCAGCAACAGCGTGCGTTCCACACTATCCTGCTCCTGGAAGCGGAAGTGACGTAGACGGCTGCGGCGATCGGAAATTACATCAACGCGATTTGCCCTACGTATAGGGCGTCATCACGGACCATCACAGGTCACCAGTCACTTTTTTGAAGATTATGGACTGATTTATGCGTACCTTTATAGCACTTTTTGGTCTGTGGACTTTTCTACATGTCATTATCACTATTTTATTATGATTTTGTATTGATTGCATAAATTGATTGTCTGACTATTATTGTGATTTCACATTTAAGGGGAGGCGCTTATTATAGCATCTGTAATGAGAATTCACTTATGGTATTTTTACTTTGCGGTGGACAGATCGGACATTTTTTACACTTTTTTGGGACCATTGACATTTATACAGTGATCGGAGCTTAAAAAAAAACAGTGATTCACTGTGTAAATGGCAGGGAAAAGGGTTAACCTCTAGGGGGAAGTCAAGGGGATAACTGTGTTCCCTATGTGTATTCTAACTGTATGGGGGCTTGGCTGGCAGTGGCATGACAGATCTAACTGATCCTGATTACAGGAATCAGTAGATCTCTGTCATGTCGCTTGTCAGAACGGGTAACCGCCGTGTTTACATCAGCAGTTCCCCGTTCTTTGTTTCCAACAGGCGACTGCTGGTCGACGGCAGACATAGAGTCCGCCCGACCCGCGGGCACACTCAGGGAGCGTTTGGCGGGCACAAGAGCGCGTTGCTGTGTGCCCGCCCGCTATTGTGCCTGCGCCGATCGCCGTTTATAAAGGGTGATCTGCGATATCGTGCCACTTTGCCGCCCTATATCTACACGATATGATCGGCAAGTGGTTAAAAATGTTGTTTTAACATTTGATATGTCTTCTATTGTGAATGAATGTGGGTTTATGAGATTTGCAAATTATTGGTGTGTGTGTGTGTGTGTGTGTGTGTGTGTGTGTGTGTGTGTGTATTTTAACTGAAATCTAGATTTCATAAATCGCGCTGCATATCATGGGATGAAGAAATCAAGAATGCCATCTTTTAATTGTATAGGTCTTCTACTTTTTAGAAAATATATTAGGTTTTGTTATTTTCTTTTTTTAATACATTTTCTAGTCTGTAGTGTGTGTGTGTGTGTGTAGAAGATTTTGATTCAGCAATTAATCTGTGTGATAAAAATATTTTGGTGATTATTTTTTGCGTGATTTGCTTTGTTTCTATTGCAGATATTTATGTCTGAAGCTGGAAAAATTAACCAGAAAATAAAAGTGTGGTTTGGTGATTATTTTAATATTACGGACACAATCGCCATGATTACTTTCTTTGTTGGGTGTGGACTAAGACTTGCTTCATACAAGTACGATGCTGCAATACCGTTAGACCTTGGTTCAAACCACAATGCAACTGAAGGGGAGCCTCCATATGGTCATGTTTTACTCAGTGGAAGGTTAATTTACTGTCTCAATATCATATTTTGGTACGTCAGGCTACTCGATTTTTTGGCTGTCAATCAGCAGGCTGGACCTTATGTCATGATGATTGGCAAAATGGTAAGTTAATGTGATATTTACACTTTTGGCAAAGGGTCATTTGTATCCAAAACCCTATCTGTAAAAGTAAAGTGAATATATTTATCTTTCATTTTTTTTATCCATGTGTTAAAACAGTGGATTGTTGGTGGAATGCTCTGGCTCCTGCAGATGTTTCCTCCAGCTCAGGTCTGTACTGAAGTACGGACCTTCTGCGCGGGAGCTAGAGAAAGTATCAGTGGACTACAAGTGCTGACACGTCACTGCACGTATGCTCTATTGAGAACTATGGTCCCATCTGCCACAGCAGTTTGAAGTTAGTATTTTTTTTATGCACAGCTGTCAGTGAATAAATAATGCAACTGTGTGGGGTCAGAGCCATGCACCGCCAAATTCAAATTTTACTAGAGTCAGTGCAAAGAAGAATCCTTTGGTTCTAGGAGGGAGTTTAAAGGTGGCGGGCTGGGAATTCTTACCATGTTTCATGTCACAGCCTAAATATGGGTGTAACATGAAACATGATCAAAAACTTAGACTTAGATTTTTAGTATTGTTTTTTTTTTTTTTTTGTTTTGGCAAGCTTTTTTCGGACACAGCTTGATACTGAAGAAACTTAAGATTTTACTGTCTCCTACAAAAGAAATGAACACTAGGCACAAAAAAGGCCCCCCCTCTTTGAGGCTATACCTCCTCCCACCTCACACCTGCCCAAGTTTGTGTAGTGTCCTCAGAGTGGATCTATTTTCTTGAGCTCAGTGGTTTTCCATTTGGAAGATTTTTCTTCTGTCAACAGCTACTGGTAGATTCATAACCGTTATTGAAAATCCAGTTAGCCAAGGAGCGCAGGTTTCCCAGTTAAGATACTGATGTTCCCTCTACGACAGTCCTGAAGCCGGTAGTGACACCTGTCTGTGTTCCGATTTTGCCTGACCCTGTCAGGACTTGTGTTGTGAGTGAACATTCAACTAAAAATCACACATTTTCCAGTTAATTTAGTATACTGGTGTCTACTGTAATGGTTCTGTAGGCAGGGACTACCTTGTCTTTGTGTCAGATCACTGGACTTTTGTTTCTGGTCAAAACAGTCTCTCTGAGGATTCCTTATGGAGTTATCAGATCCAGAGCTTAGACAGTTTTTTTTGTCTTTTTCTGACACCTTACTTTTGGGAGCATCTTAAAGACAACTTCTCATTGATCTCATGATCATGTACCCTAGCATTTTAGTGCAGGGGGCTCAGATCAGGTTTGCGGTTTTCTTTCCTTATCAGTATGTGCAGACCAGCAGTCTAACAAGCAAAACACTTTTTTTTTTCACTGCACACCAACTACCCAGCAAAAAAGCACAGTCCTTTTTTTATTGCTTTATATAGGCTGCATTATACAGAAGAGACAGTACTGCTTCCACATATATTTGCAAATGTGCAAGTAAAACCTCTGTTAATGCAAACTTTAAGTGTACAGGAAAAAATCGTGTTGTATTTTTTTTTTCTCTGTAAAGTCCTTATATGTACCCCTAATTCAAAAAGCTAGTTCTGAATTGGGATTTTTGCCATTTTTGTGTCTGTAACAAGCATTTTTTTCTGTTTAACCTGTTCCTGTATAAGCCGAAACCTCTAGAGTGGTTAGTGCTTTTTGAGCATCACCAGACCTCTGTCTCTCAGGGCTGCAAGGCTACTAAACTGGTCTTCTGTCCACACATACCCTAAGTTTTCCAAGGTTGATCTATGAGCTTCTGCAGATGCTAGTTTAGAAAAAGTGTCTCTTTAACCTCCCTGGCGGTATGATTCTGTCAGATTTATCTGTCTAAAAGCAGTACATTGTTTTGAAATTTGGCGTTTTTATATTGTAGGCCTGTAATTTTTAAATCTTTCCAAACAAGAGTCTAGTAGACATTCCGGGTATGATAAAGTTTGAAACTTATAATAAATATAAATTATAATATAATAAATTATAAGTAATTACAAAAACGAATATAATAATAATACATTTTATTCAATAACATAATCAAACCAAAAACACTGACAGTTGATCAAAAAAGGTGCAATATTGCTAAGTCCCTGTAATACTAGACAGTTTAGTAAACATCCCGGGTATGATAGATTTTGAAACAAGGAACTGCACAAAGTCTGACGTCACAATCAGGACAATGGAACCTGGTTTCCTTGCGGATTTTCTTTACCTTGTCATCTCTCTCTTAACAATAAACCACACACATCCTTGTGGGTGCTGACTTTTTTGTAGGTGGGATGTAGTCCATAAAGTGATGACCAGTCTGGCGATCCGCGTTAACAACAGCACAACAGCCATTGATGGTGTTTGGTGTTTGACAAAAATGTATTCTGCAATTCTCTGAATAAAGTCAGCATGCACCACAGGCTTGTCACTCTTTTT
Source organism: Glandirana rugosa (assembly GCA_018402905.1). Taxonomy (NCBI): domain Eukaryota; kingdom Metazoa; phylum Chordata; class Amphibia; order Anura; family Ranidae; genus Glandirana; species Glandirana rugosa. The sequence continues at coordinate 67,331 of BLSH010260171.1, forward strand.
TTGTGCAGAATGTAGGTATTCCATGAACATTGTTCCAAAAGATGCCTAAAGATCTTTTTGTGTTTTTTTTTGTTTGCACATTGCAGGATATAATGTCATTGCTTGATCAGCTCTGTCGATACCTCCCATGGTGTTATTGAAGCCAAGCACTAACTTTCCACCTTTTATGTGTACCATAACAGTGCCGGTGTTATGCACAGTACTCATTAGGCACACATCTTTTTTGTCACGCCATCATTTTACCTTTCTGCCAAGCAAGCATTTCTCCCGTCTTGAGCTTTTTGTCAAACATTGGCGGCAGGTCGCGCTGGTTAGCCCCAACAGTACCATAGGCATTTGTTTTATTTCTGCAACAGAAACTCATACAGTTCAGGGGAAGTGTAGAAGTTGTCTGTAATAACACAATAGCCCCGATTTAGCAGTGGCTCAATGAGGGAAAGCACAGAAGATGCTGCCATTCCATAATTACTGTATTTTTTTGTCAAATTTTGTCCCCTTTCCAGTGTAAAGGATGGAATTCCATATGTAGCCAGTTGCTGATTCGCATAGAACGATTTTATGCCAAACCGTGCTCTTTGATGGCAATGTATTGTATCCAGCTGAGCCTTCCCTTATAGGCCATTAGACTTTCATCTATGCTGGTGTCTCTATCTAGCACATAGCTCCGTTGGAAATTGTTATAATAATTTGGGATACTTGCCAATTTTTTTTTCAGTTTCAGGGCAGGATGAGTCGTTTCATCAAATTCCTCATTATTTTCAAAATGCAAAAATTTCATAATCAAGGAAAATTTGTATTCAGACATGACAGTGCCAAAGAATGGAGTGGCAAGCAATTTATTTGTTGTCCAATACCACTTCTGCAGGGGTTTCCCCACCACTTCCTGAAGAATTATTAGGGCCAGAAATTTCCAAATATCATCTTTGGTCACTGGTTCCCACTTTCTACTTCTCGAAAACCTCTGATGAGTAGTAGCGGATAGTTGCTCCTGGTAACGGTTTGTGTCGGTAACTATCTTTTCTGTCACCTCATCCATCAGAAATAGTTGTAGGTAAGCCAGCAGATTGTCATCCTCGACCTCCACTTTAGTACCAGGTGCTCCAGTAAATGGGAATCTTGGGGGCGCTGCGTCATCTGTACGGCAGTCAATAGAGCACCAAGTGCGCACCTGACTGAGCTCGGGTGCAGGATCGTCGCTGTCGTTACTTTCAGATTCTGATGATGAAGAACCCCACGACTCACTATCGCTACATTCTTCAAGCGATTCTAAGTCGCTGTCCTCTAGCTGCTCCAAAAGCACTTTTGTTGATGTAGAGGGACGCTCTCAGTTTTCCCAGGCACAAAGAACACTGCAGGTGCAGGCAGGGCACTGGGCAAAGCACTGGGGGCAAATCGTAGGTATACTGATTTGATACAGTAAAGCAATCAAAAGATTACAGTGTGTGGTGTTTTTAACTTTTTGAAATTCCCACTGGCTCTGCCCCCATGCGTCGTCCGCTCGCAGGTGGCGGCGCCCAGAACCTTTATGCATCAGGCAGATGATCAGGCCAGAGGACACTGCCGGGGACATCGTGGGATTGCAGGGACAAGGTAAGTAAATGCCGTGGCATTTAAATGTGTAATCCCGAGTGTGGCTCGGGGTTACCGCTTTTGGCACTGAAAATTAACCCCGAGCCACACTCGGGAATACCGCCAAGCAGGTTAATGCCCTCGTTTTTTCCCTTTTTTAGATTTTTTTTTTTTTTTTTTCATCAGGGTAGTTCACTTGTGTTCTGATTGCCCACCCTTCTGTTTGGACTGCTTTTGGACATCCCTTGGTTGCTTATTAATAAAGCTGTGTCGCTCAATTGACAATAGAGAAAACAGAATTCTTGTGCTAACCATAACATCCTTTTCTTTTTCGTCCATTGAGGGACTTGACTCCCTATCCTCATATACTGTCTTCTTCTTTGGACTACTACAACTAAAGCAGGTGTGTGGTGGAAGGGGCTATAGTCTTTATGGTGCTGGCTCTGTTTCTATGTGTTTAGTGTCTATTTCCCCTATAGGCAGTGCTCCTCAGTGGACTCTAACCTCTCTATTTGTCCTGTTTACCATTATCATTGAAAGTAAAAGAAAATCCCAAATTTTGTGTTGTCCCCAGAAAAGTAATGGAGAGGAAACCTTCCAATGGGGACACTAGTTCTGGTGACCTGGAGCTCCCCAAGAAATTCCCTTATTTGCAGGGATTTCCTCTCACTTCCTGTTTGACTATGGGACAGGAAGTGAAGGTAAATCTCAATGGGACACAGGTGGCAAAAATAAACCTTACAGGGATTATAACCCTCCCTTGCTCTATCCAAAATGAAACAAAAAAAAGGTTTGCCTATAGTTCTACTTTAAGCTATACCAGTTTATTATATGCAGGTGAATGTTCATTTTTCTGTTTGGCTGCCAAGGTCATCAGCCCACATAATTGGAGTAGCAGAGGGAAGAAGGAAGATCCAGCATGCTTTCCTCTTTGACTCTAGTACAATTTAATGGGCACTGAGTCATACATGTCAGCTCAGAAAACGTTAAAGGCCCATTAAATTGTATGTCCAGGCGAATTACAAATTCACCCCTAAACATCACTTTTTTTTTTCTCCCCTTTTTGAGTATGTCCAATTGATTATTTTATTATGTTCCTTTGCATATTGCATTTATTGATGTGTAGTGCTACCCCTGCAGGAGCCACTGGTTCCCGTTATTCTTATACAGCCAGGCAACACACATTTCCAGCTTGCATCCAGACACCATTAGTTGGTCCATGCGCTTGGTTTTGTTTTATTGGAGAAAACAACTTGGATAGGGCATAGGGATTATGAAATGCCCAACTTGACTTGAAGAAATAACTGATAACAACTTCCTTCTCCATGTACATAAAAATTAAGATCTCTCCTATACACAAAATGAAGATCTTGGACTGTACTCTCTCTGGAATAAATAGTCTCTAGGGATCAGTGACAAGATCCTTTATGGACCAGAAGCTCTCAGTCCCCATTAAAGAATTAGCACAAAGTTGCTGTCACATACCTGATAGGAGACTGAAGTGATGTGGACGGCCTTTCTTGTATCTCCCGCCCTGGCCACACTGAGTATGAGACAGAGGGTGCCAAGGTCAGGAGGGACACTAGTGCCTGTGGGTGTTGATTGCAGAACTTGCAGCAGGGCATGCGACTCCAAGAAGACGCTGGAACCAGAGGAGCAGGAACAGCAGTAGTGTTCGGAGGACTGGTCCAGACTGAATGGGCACTCCACTTATGTTGATGATTCTGGATAGGTGGCTTTTCAAAACTCTGGAGGCTTGAACATAGTGTACAGAGCTAGTGAAGCAGACAGCCAGGCAAGCACTCGAGTATTACCGGGAGGCAGAAGCAGAGTCTCCAGAATAACCAGGGTCATCAACAGGCGGGCAGCAAGGTACAAAATCATGTCTGGAAGAGAGCCAGGTCAAGTGTTAACAGCAAGGCAGAAGGAGAATCCAATGTCAGGTCAAGAACACGCCAGGTCATCAACGGGAAGAACATGCAGGATCAGTCAGGGCACAGGATACAGCTGAAGATCGGTCAGCAAAGAATATGGGAATGAGCTCCCTTTTAAATAGCCCGTCTGGCGCCAATAGGGACTGCGCATGTGCGTTTTGCGATTACGAATTCCCGAGCGCATGCACGTGCCTGTTAGCCATTCTTTTGGGTATCCCATGTGCATATCTATGCACCAGGCGTTTCACAGGAATTCCCTGACAGTTGCAGACTATGCAGAAGTATCTTGTCTCCTCTATAGAACTTCACCTAGTTCTGACGCTTGCAGATACTACCAGCCCACCTGGCTGCTCTAAAGAACTCCCCAGGACAAGGGATCAGGATTTAGCTAAACGCTGTCCCTGGGAAGTATGCTACATCTGGCAGTCCCTCCCCTTGTATGCCCCTGGGTGTGCTGAGGTACTCGCACTGTCTTTTGTTCCTTGCTGCACTGGGCAAGACTCCTGTTCAGGCCTCCAACTGATCAGATTTTCCCATGTCAGCCCGGATGTCCAAAGGTAATGGAGATTCCTCTCTTAGGCTTCCTCTCCTTCCTTTCCTCAGCTCCAGCCTGGAGGCAGAGCCCCCATCCTGTGGTTCTCTCCTAGGCCACGCAACAGCAACCTCAGCACTTCATCTTTTACCCGACTCCCCTGCTGGCCAGGCTCCACCATATTAAAGGGTTGACCCAGCCACCCTGCCTGGCCTTCTGCCTGGGGATTGGCCAGATTTCCACAAGTATGCAGAACAGGACCTCCTGGCCTCTGCCCACTAGCTTCCAGAAGCTTCTCCAAGCTTGTTGTTCTAAGGGGGGGTACCAGAGACCTGCCCTGTAGAGCCATCCAGCCTGACCTGCAGTAACACAACCTAATTAAAGACTCGCATAACTACCATGAATCAACAAAATACATGTATGTACCTACACTAGTTGCACACTAAAGGGTGACACTGAAGAAACCTTTTTTGTTTTTTTATTTAATTTTAGTTTTGCCCTGACATGCATTTTTATTATGTATGCACTTAGTTCCGAAAAAGAAAAAAATCCTAATTTAGAACGTATTTCACAGTAATGTTTTTTTTTTTTTAAAAATAACTATGGTTTTTCTTTAATTTAAGGTTGCAAACATGTTCTACATAGTTGTCATAATGGCTGTTGTTCTTCTGAGTTTTGGAGTTCCAAGACAAGCAATTCTATACCCACTTGAAGAACCAACTTGGATGCTTGCAAGGAACATTGTTTTTCAACCTTACTGGATGATATTTGGGGAAGTGTATGCTTATGAGATTGATGGTATGTTTCAGAACTTATTTACACATTAGTTTGTGTTGTTTTGTGCTTGTTGTCTGCAGAGCATCAAATGAAATAGAAAACCTGCTTTCATAGTGTAATTCAAAAGCTAGTGTTGGGGAGGAATTTACATCTGAGTTTCTGGAGAGGTGTGTGCACATGTATGGTATTTATATGAACTTGCAAAGATCAAAAATGGAATGCCATGTTGTGAGCAGCTGAGATGGTGATATTGATGTTTCTTCTTTTTTTTTCTTTTGCATACATACATTTTAAAACCTTTCTCTGCTTTTTCTCATGCTCCCCTTTTTATAGTTTGTGCCGAAAACTCTGAAGTGAAAGATCTTTGTGACCTGGGAACGTGGTTGACACCGTTTCTTCAAGCTGTCTACCTCTTTGTACAGTACATCATTATGGTGAATCTTCTGATTGCATTTTTTAAGTAAGTCAGTTTTGAGGTTGTGATCCTAGATCCTTGCTCTCCCGTATGGCTTGTATACCTTTGATATCAGATCCTTTGCATAGAGTCTGAAAGAAGTATCTGCTAACACATCTGGATGGTCTTGTTTTAGTGTCAACTTTTTTTTTTTTAATCTTTATGATCTGTTTTCCAAAGAGGTTTTCAGGGGTTGGAATACAACATGCCTATTGTCTTTTCCCAATAAAAAATCTATTTGATATATCAGGCTCCCAGATCTTGGAGGCTCCTTGTTTTGAGGGAGGGAATTCCGTTCAGCCCATCTTGTTCCATGGGACGTTTCACAACTCATTTTCATTTTGCAGCTTTAACTTCCTGTTCTGTAATTGGGATGCCTTTTTTTGCTGTTGGAATACAACATGCCTATTGTCTTTTCCCAATAAAAAATCTATTTGATATATCAGGCTCCCAGATCTTGGAGGCTCCTTGTTTTGAGGGAGGGAATTCCGTTCAGCCCATCTTGTTCCATGGGACGTTTCACAACTCATTTTCATTTTGCAGCTTTAACTTCCTGTTCTGTAATTGGGATGCCTTTTTTTGCTGTCAACATTCATTTCTTGTTAGCCACAGAGTTTTGAATGCTGCCCTGCAACTCCCATCATTTGTTATGCATTCTGATACTTTTTTGTGGACAAATCGCTTGGTTGCAGCAATACATAAAAATATTATAAAGCCTAGCTAAACAAGTTCTATGCTTAAGAATTCTACAGTCCCTAAAATGCTTGTAAACCTCAGACATGAGACATGAACAAAGCATATGCCTCTATAGTGCGTACTTGTCTCAAAAGCACTAAGGTTAAGTTCTTTCAGCTGCCTCCTTCCTCTATCAGCATGAATCACTTCTGACAATTTCTCCTGACACTAAAGCCTGGTACACACAGGCCGAATGTAGGGAGACAACGGCCGGTTCCAAAAAAAAAAAAAAACCGGCTGATGTTTGGCCCGTGTGTATGTCAGTCTGTCCAACAGAAGCCGGCCTAGCATGCCGGAAAACCAGCATGCGACGACTCCTGGTAAGTGCTCCCAGCCAATGGCAGTGAGCGCTGATCGGTAGTGTTCTTGGGGGAGGGGGAGACGTGCCGCCC
>BLSH010260171.1:79988-111461 GCA_018402905.1 Glandirana rugosa
TTTTTTCTCTGGGGTGGTGTGTCTCTGGTGACGTCGCCCTGTGGGGGTGTGGCCATTGTGTGGACCCCTGGTCCTGTGGGTGTCGGTCATCGTCTCTTCCTTGGGGTCCCCTTCCTTCTCTGCTACTGGCTGTGGGTGTCCTGGTCCCCAGGTGTGTTACCGGTGTGGGGGTGTCCCGCTGCAGTGGTCTCTGTGTGGTGGGGTCTCTTTTTTTCTCCTATGGAGTCCCAGGAACGCTTTTCCCTGCAGGGCCCTCAGGGTCCCAGCCATCCGTCCATGCACTGACGGCGGTCCAAGATAGAGTCCTTGGTGTACCGGGTGGAGGTGGCTCTTGGGCGGTGGTCGGTTAAGAAGCGCCCCCCCACCATCTCCTGCCTCATCTGTCTCTTCAGATCCTGATTCTGATTCGGCCGCAGCGGATGTGTGCAACCCTGTGGGGTTTGCGACCGCGCTCACTGACCTCTCAGACAGTGAGGATGATTCTCTGCCCCTGTGGCTGTGCATGAGAAGACGCTGGTGGACGCTTTGATTGCGTCTGTGCGGGAAACTTTAAAAATGGAGTACGCTTTGCTGTATGCAATCCCTTTGAAGAGGATCTGCTTAAAAAATGGACGACTCCACCGGTGGAGGATCCCCCGGTCTCTCGTCTGAACAAAGCCCCCATGATTCTGGTTGAGGACTCTCCAGCCTTTAAGGATCCGGCTGACAGGAAGGCGGAGGCTCTGGGGTACACTATGTTCACCATTGAGGGTTCCGCACTGCGGCCAGTTCTGGTGGTGACTCTGGTGTCTCAAACACTTACTGAGTGGGCGAAGCTGTTACGCCATGATTTGGAGGGTGACCAGTATCCTCCTGCCTTTGCCGAATTGGCGGACCAGTTGGTCCAGAACCTACAGTTCATCTGTGATGCCTCCTTGGACACAGCTCCATTGTTGTCTAAGCTGTCTGTTTTAGTGGTGGTACTTGGGTGGGTGTTGTGGCTGAAGTGTTGAGCTGCGGACCAGACCTCAAAAAAGGCCCTGACTGATCTGCCTTTTTAGGGCGATCGCTTGTTCGGAGTCACCCTGGATTATTAAGAGTGTCACCGGGGGAAAGAGTACCTTTCTTCCACAGTCAAGGAAGGGGAAGGAGCCTCGTCGCAAGCATGGCCCTTCCTTCTCTGTGCACAAGAAGTTTTTTCATCTCTCAGGGGCCGCCAACAAGGGCTCAAAGCCCTTCAAGCCCTCCTCGGGAGGTTCCAAGCGCACTTGGTCAGGCAAGCCAAGAGCGGGGTTCTCCAGACCCACGGATAAGACCCCTTCGGCATGAAGGGGCGCCCTCACCCGCATCTCAGGTGGGGAGACACCTTTGCTGTTTTCAGGAGCAGTGGATCTCTTTGATAAGCGACTCGTGGGTTCATGGGTTGATTCATTCGGGTTACAAGAAAGCGTTCCAGTCTGGAGGACCTCCTTCTGCAAGCAGAGTTTCCGATGACTCTGCGGGGTGATGTGGCGATTACCATTTGGGTGGCTGTTAAACTACCAGAAGTCGGCACTAATTCCAACTCAGAGATTGGATTATCTGGACATGACCCTGGATTCCACTCTGGCCAGAGTTTTTCTGCCCCCGGACAAGCTCAGGAGGTTGCAGGCTGCGACTCGATTGCTGCTGTCCAGCAGGTGGCTGTCCCTACAGACTTGCATGCGGGTGTTGGGCCTGATGGTATCTACTTTAGAGACAATCCCGTTTGCTCAGTTTCATACGAGATCTCTGCAAAAAGAGACCCTATTGAAATGGGACAAGTGTCCGAGGTCTCTGGACAATCTGATTCGGCTGAGCCAGAGGACCAGGGGGTCCCTGGCCTGGTGGTTTTTATTCCCCGGCCCTTCGATAGGGAAAATCCTTTCTCCACCTGTACTGGACGGTAATCGCAACCGATGCCAGCCTGTCTGGGAGGGGGGGGGGAAGGGGCGTCTTGGGTCTAAACTCTGCTCAGGGTCGCTGGACAATGGAAGAATCAAGCCTGCCTATCAACATCCTGGAACTCCAGGCGATCAGACTTTTGTTTGCACCATTGGACGAATCGGCTTCAAGGGCTCCTGGTGTGGATTCAGTCAGACAATGCCATGGCAGTGGCCTACGTCAATCACCAGGGAGGGACAAAAAGCGCTTTAGCGGCCCTGGAAGTAGCCGGCATTCTCCGGTGGGCAGAGCGATTCGTCCCAGCTATTTCCGCCGTCCACATTCCAGGGCTGGACAATTGGCAGGCCGATTACCTCAGTCGCCAAGTATTGGACCAAGGGGAATGGTCTCATCAGGATGTGTTCCGAAAACTATGTCTGCGCTTGGGCACTTCCGAGGTTGATCTGTTGGCGTCCCGGATCAACAGAAAGATGCCAAGGGTTGTGGCCAAGTCTCAGGATCCTCTGGCAGATGTCACAGACACTGTTGGCTCAGTGGGGTCAGTATCATCTGATTTACGCCTTTCCTCCTCTACAACTTCTGCCACTGCTGCTGCGTAGGATTGAGGCCGAAGGGATTCCCGTCATTTTAGTGGCAGCGTACTGGCCCCTTCGAAGTATAACCCTATGGTCAAGAATAAGGAAGCGCTGTGTCTGTCAATTGACTCAGAGAAATGGATTTTACGGTAAGCCAAAAATCCCATTTTTTTTGTACTTGCCAAAAAAACATAAAATCCTATTCTGGGTAGTGGGAGGGTTTCTACCCTGGGCTGGCCTCCTTTTTGTTTGTTTTCCAGTGTCCTATCATTCAATTGGTGGCACCGTGGCAGTATATCCTGAAGGTTTAAAACTTGAGTCTTCATGTACTCCAAATTAATAACTTTACAATGAGCACAAAAGGCCTAGTTTACTGAGTAAAAAAAATCCCATTTAATTCAGTTTCCCTTTTACCTTTTTTTCGCAGCAATGTATATTTCCAAGTAAAGGCGATTTCAAACATTGTATGGAAGTACCAGCGCTATCACTTCATCATGGCTTACCATGAAAAGCCTTTTTTGCCTCCACCATTGATCATCTTCAGTCACTTGTCTTCTCTGTTTTGCTTTGTATGTAAGCGAAGAAAGAAGGACACCTCTTCACATGGACCAAGTAAGTTTTAGTGTTCTGTTTCTTCTTTTCTCATTAAATTGTTCCTGTCACCTACATGTTAAGGTAGTCATACTGAAGATTGTTCCACCGTTTACCACCAGTTCTTTAAAGTCCCGTGGGCAAACAATTTTTGTTACTTGGTTTAGACATGTTTCAGGGACTGAGTTCTGCCAGAGTCTTAGGACTAGCGACCTACTTTCTTTTCTGTTTACCAGTTCATTAGGCATTAGAGGTATATTTTGCGAGATGCACTAAGAGTTGCTTGAACAACAGTTCATATGTGATCATTTTTTTAACAAATAAGCTTGTCTTTCTAGAAAAAAGGATATCTAATATCTTAGTAATAATCTAATGAACAGGTGTACTGTTGTAGTAAAAAAAAAAGTCTTTAGCTGTGGATACCTTTGCTGTAGTGCCCAGTGTTCGCTTTGGGGCTATAGGGATGATCCCAGATGCCGCTTTAATTCATTTTTATAGCCTCAGAACCATGCTTGCTAACCTCTGCTTTTGTAGTAAACGCAGACTTTAGAACCCATGCTCCATTCATTCATCTAAACCTTATGTAAGATTGGTCAGTATGAGCACTTACACAGACTTAAAGGCTAAGTTCCCCTTTTGGCCAAAAAAAAATGCACACGATTTTGCAGATTATTATTATTATTATTATTATTTATACATTTTTACACCAGAGCCTGCAAAGCACTGCAACCATGATCAGACTCCTGCAGACTACAGCTCTCTGCCCGTACCTCTGTATGGGTAGGCAAGTTACTGAGCTGCACTGGGCTCTGATCAGTGAGCTCGTAGTCCATTGAGAGCTGCAAGTCCATCTGCCACAGTGGAAGATGGAACTTGTAGTTTATTCATTCACAGATCTCTGAGCAGCTGTAAAGGTGGAGCCCCATACAGCCGCATTGATTTTAAATGTGTTAGCAGTTGCGGGGAGAGGAACTCCTGCCTGCTCTCACAAGGCAAGGGGGCTGGCGAATACCTACATGTTACACCTTAAATACTAGTGTAACATGTTGGTAAATGTGAACCTATCCGTCAATGACCTCCGCCCCTCTCAGGGGTGGCAGTGTTCATGCCATCCCATGCATTGCATCCTAAGAGAAAGGGTAGGTGGTCTTGTGCTCCGTCTTAAACAAATACTCGGTACTTTTTAGCCCCCAAAGTAATCAGCAAATTTTTTATGGGCAAAGTAACAGATTCTCTTTAAATAATAAATAGCATTAAAGCACTTTAAAGATGGGTAATTCTAGCTTTGCTTACATATGGCTAGGCATTAGATATAGAAGGTAGTATAAACCTTCAAACACATCAACCTAAGCCATGTGAAACAAGTCTTTAAGTGGTAGTCAATTTTTTTTTTTTTTTTTACTTGTACCTACAGGCAAGCCTATAATAAGGCTTACCTGAAGGTACAGTGAATATTTCCTAAACTTGCACCATTTAGGAGATATTCACACTGCATGCAGCCAGTGATGTCACCGGCACATGCACTCTGAAGGGATGGCATACCCCGTGCCCTCTCTTCAGAGCTCCATGCCACAGTTCATGATGTCATCACGGCTCGGCCAATCAGACTTCCCGAGCACGCGAACCTGGAGGAAAGACGGGTGGAAGATGGAGGGCATCAGTAAGTATTTCATAATGTGCTAGTATGTAATGCATACTAGCACATCACCCTCACGCCTTTATCTTGCAGGGATTGTTTTTTTTTTTTTAAAGGTGCGGTTTACTACTGCTAAGCACATTCAAAGGCTAATGATTGGAGAGGAGCATAAACTGCATTGAAATCAATTTTAGTTGTCATATAGCCAAAAATTTGTACCTTGCATAAAAAAAAGAAAGCAGGCACAATTCTACATTAGCCTGTTTTTAAGTGGAGTTTTTTTTGGCCTGCATGTTTGCCCTGTGTTTATTCTTTTTGCCCAACCATCTTGGACTCCTTGGGGTTTCCTTATTGTAACACTATGTATACTAATAAATGTGAACAAAAAAGGGGGATTGATCGTTCTTTTTTTTATTCTTTTGCATCTATCCCTTGCATTGCAGTCTGCACACATTACTAAAACTTATTTTTAAGTAGGTTAATTATACATATGAAATACTGAACTGTTGAGTTTATGAGCAATCCTTAAAGTGTAACTCCACTTTTGTTGAGAAAAAAAAAACATTCCCCTCTGGGTGATCTATGTACATTGCAAGAATTATAACAAACTTTGTTGCACATTTCTACCTTTTGTTATTCTAAAGAAATCCCTCTGTGTTTCTCTGTGCCTCAGTACTGAGTGGGTCTAAAGGGAGTGGTTTCATAATTATATCTGTCAGGTGTTTTCAAAGAAAAAACAGATGAAGTTTACATCAGTTTTTCACCCGTTTTCTCAGCCATTTTTTTACATCTGACAGCTAGAGTTTTTACTTGAGTCCTGTAGTCCTTTTTCAATGCAAAAACGGAACGTTTGTCAGTTTACATCCATTTTTCATCCGATCCGTTTTTTTAACGGTTGAAAAATATGGCTTTCATCCATTCAAAAAAATGGATGATGACGGAAGCGGATGAAAATGGATGGAAATAGATGATCATCCGTTGGCATCGTTTTTTCCATAGGAATGCATTGATGTCCGTTTTTCATCCTTCAACGGATGTATGAAAAACGGACGAATGGTCCGTATGTGTGAAAGGGGCCTTAGACGTGTTCCTATAGAATGTATCTCTCCAAAAATTACATTTTTGTTGCAGGGGATGCCTGAAATCTGACCTGTATCTTAGGCAGACTTCTGGGAAAATTGGTGAGCCAATCACACAAGTAGGAAATTATGTTTCTGGGGAGTGGTCAGTACACATTCTGTGTACAGAACAACTCCAGGTAGCCATATTGCAATGCATTCTCAGACATTTACAGAGCTGCAGATTGTAAAGGAAAGGTAATTTTTAATAACATTCAATTACAATATGACTATATTATTTTTTCTTTTCTATTTTTTTCCCCATGAAAGTGGAGTTACCCTTTAAAATAATCTGCATTTGTTATACCTTGTGATTTTGGATAAAAGTTAGAGGTATGCTAAAAAATAAAATGGGGGAGAAAAAGAAGCATAGTTATCTCTTGTAAGATTATTTGTTCCAGCACACTCCTAAAACTGTATAGGCCTCGTGTTATGTGGCACTGGTGTTCAGGTAATGCCCAACCTCTTAGAGAGTCTCTAAGTAATACTTATTTTTCTTTTTCCCTTAAAAAGAACTGTTCCTAACAGAGGAAGACCAAAAGAAGCTTCATGATTTTGAAGAGCAATGTGTTGAGATTTATTTCAATGACAAAGATGATAAATTTCATTTGGGAAGTGACGAGAGGATACGTGTTACTTCAGAAAGGTAACGCATATTACACAAGAAAAATTTGCTTCTCTATAGACTCATGACCTCATAATTTTTTTATACTCTGGTATTTGTCATCATTGCTTATTGCGGCAAGGATGATGAAAATATCTTCATTGTACAGCACAGGAACCAGGCAAAGTATTCATAGGCTCTGGGTTATAGGCTTGTACCTTCAGGTGATGGGACACTGGCAAGCTTTGAAAGACATGCCCACTGTACACCTTCCCTATACCATACCACATTCTGTGAATCCTCAGTTTTGTGCTAGTGCCCTAAGGTGATGGACCTCTTCTCCCTCATGGTGAAATCACTCTTGAATTAAAGGAGTTGTAAAGGCAGAAGGTTTATTTATCTTAATGCATTCTATGCATTAAAGCGGAGTTTCACCCAAAAGTAGAACTTCTGCTTTAAGGGGAGGTGGCCCCCCCCAAATGTCACAATTGGCATGTCATTTTTTTGGGGGGGGGGCAGCTGGGACCCTGTTTTGAGAGGGTCCCAGCTGCACTTCCTGTTCTGACGCCGCAGAGCCGGAAGGAAGTTCAACCCCCCACCACCACCCAGCAATCTTCTGGGACACGTCACAGGTCCTGGAAAGATACGCCGTCCATTCACAAAGCGCAGTGCGACTCGTGCATGCGCAGTGCACGCTCTGCTTTGAAGCCAAAGCTGGACGCCCACAACCGAGAGGAGGGGGAGAAGAGCGAGCCTTTAGGCAGCCACATCGCTGGAGCCTGGGACAGGTAAGTGTCCGATTGTTGAAATTCAGCAGCTACACTTTTTGTAGCTGCTGACTTTAACTGGGTGGAACTCCACTTTAAGATAAACAAACCTTTTGTGTGTAGCAGCCTCCCCAGCACCCCCTAATTACTTACCTGAGCCCCATCTCTCTCCAGCCATGTCCACGAATGTCTAAGCCGTCCGGGACACTCCTCCTGATTGGCTGAGACACAGCAGTGGCACCATTTGGCTCCCGTGGCTGTCAATCAAAGTCATCGGGAGAGAGTGGGTCGGGGCTTTGTGTCTGAATGGACACACGGAGCTGTGACTCAGCTCCAGTACCCCCACAGCAAGCTGCTGGCTGAGAGGGCACTCGATAGTAGGGAGGGCCCAGGAGCAGCAAAGAGGGACCCGAGAAGAGGAGGATCTGGGCTGCTCTGTGCAGAACCATCTGCATAGAGGAAAGTATAACATGTTTGTTATTTAACCACTTCTCTTTAGGTGGACGTCTATTGACATCCTGCCTTTGAGAAGTCATATCTGAATTGTGCCTGCAGCTACAGGCACCATTCAGATATTGTTTTTTTCTGCAGGCGATTCTGTGTAAGATAAAAGTGCTCTTAGCGGCGGATTCGCCGCGAGATCACTTTTATCAGTGGCGGGAGAGGTGCCCCCTCCTGCCGCTTTCCCGTCATCTCTGCCGCTTACCGGACCCGCCGGCAGCGGCGGAGATGATCCGATTCGTCCCCCAGTGTCCGTGAGCCAACTGAGCAGCTGAAGCCGCTCACACGGCTCCATAACACGGCAGGGTGGAAATGATGTCAGAAGTCAGTTCCGCCTAACGGTCTTAAAGGGCCCTTTTTTTTTTTTTTTTTTTTTGCATTTTAGTGTAAATATGAGATCTGAGGTTTTTTTGACCCCAGATCTCATATTTAAGAGGACCTGTCATGCTTTTTTCTATTACAAGGAATGTTTACATTTCTTGTAATAGGAATAAAAGTGATCAATTTTTAAAAAAAAAAAAAGAACAGTGTAAAATTAAAAAGCAAAATAAATTAATAAATAAAATAAAAAATTAAAGCGCTACGTCCCGCCGAGCTCGCGCGCAGAAGTGACCGCATACGCAAGTCCCGTCCTCATATTAAAGCGGTGTTCAAACCACACGTGAGGTTTTGCGGCAATCGTTAGAGCGAGAGCAACAATTCTAGCACTAGACCTCCTCTGTAACTCAAAACTGCTAACCTGTAGAATTTTTTAAACGTTGCCAATGGAGATTTTAAAGTTGCAAAGTTTGTCGCCATTCCGCGAGTGGACGCAATTTTGAAGCATGACATGTTGGGTATCATTTTACTCGGCGTAACATTATCTCTCACAATATGGAAAAAATTGTCCTAACTTTACTGTTTTCTTATTTTTTAAACTAAAAAAAACAAATTTATTAAAAAAAAATGCACCCTTGGAAGACCACTGCGCAAATACGGTGTGACATAAAGTTTTGCAATGACTGCCACGTTATTCTCTAGGGTGTTAGAAAAAAATATATACAATGTTTGGGGGTTCTAAGTAATTTTATAGCAAAAATACCTGTTTTTAACTCGTAACACCGAACCCAAAAAACAGGCTTGGTATGGAAGTGGTTAAAAAAGAGAGATTTTACAATCACTTTAACTATTTTTTTTATTTGTCCTAATTATTTTATAGTCTGATTCTTAAATCAGCACCTCTTTTCTAATGCCAGAAATAGAAGCAGTGTATGCAAATAAATTTTTCATTTGGAGCTGTACCCAGACCCCACACAGTGGGTATGGCTAGTACAGTTGCTCTGGGCACTGGATCCTTCATGGGTGCTCACTTTGGAGCTTGGTACGATGCATGCAGTCAGCCACAGGGTGCTATACAGGTCTAAGGCTGTGGTCCACCCTTATTGTACCTAGTCTCTGAAGAACCCTTCGGGAGTATGCCCGCTGACAGGCGAAGACTGGACTTTATATAGAGTCTAGCATCGTGGACAGGTAAGACTGGCTCATCCTGACCATTACTGTAAATGACTGGTGCTATATTTGAATTGTATTCACTACAGAGTAAAGGTTTTAAATTTGGCACCAAAAACTCAACGGCTCAGAGTTGAGTCTCAGGTGGATGCTTAGGCTTTACATCACACCACAGTTTGCATATTGTACTGCCACTTCCACCTAGAGTTTGTATATGGTACTCAGATGCTTCATCCTGCCATTTGGCCACGATTTGCTACTGGATAGAATTGCCTACACCCGAATTGCTATATTTTTCTTTTGGACATGTCCTATATTCCCTACCCTAATCTGTGTAGGATCTTCTTTCAAAGATTCTGCAGATATAATGTTTGAGATAGAGGTAGACCGATATGGGTTTTCTCTGGCCGATGCCGATATTTAGAAATTGGGGCGGCCGAAATATGATGCTGATTTTTTTTTTGGACCAATATGTTAGACCCATTTTTTTTTTTATTTTTTTCTCCCCCTTCATCTCATAAAATCTAATAGTTAAGTAATAAGAAGTAATACGGAAAATTGCTTAAATTAAACAACACAACAAGTCTCCAATCAGTGCACTTGTATTTATAATTTAGATAAAAAAAAAAAAACATTAGAGCTAGTGGTGCACTGAATGGAAATGTTGGTGCTGAAACCGAAAATGCACTTAGCTAAAAGCCGAAAACTGAAACCGAAACATGACAGTTTTTAAAAGATATTTATATTTTTATATACAATTGTCATATGCAGCATACCTGTGCCTTGGCACTGACAGGCGGCACTGATGGGCACTGATAGGTGGCACTGATTGGAAGCACTGTAATGTGGCACTGATAGGTGGCACTGATGGGCACTAATAGGTGGCATTGGTTGGCACTGATAGGTGGCACTCATTGCAAATGAGGTGGTACTGACAGATGGCACTAATTGGCATGAACTGGCACTGATTGGCACTAGCACTAACAGGTGGCACTGATTGGCACTGACAGATGGGCATTGATTGGCACTGATTGGAGATAAGGTGGCACTGAAAAAACAGCCCGCTCGTGCCGTTTCTTCAGGGCCCGCACCATGACCGGCGGCTCCTGCGTCATCGTGAACCCTGAAATAACTTTGGGAGACATGTCGCTGGCCACAGCGATGTGTGGGCACTGCTACAACAGCTTCAATCTAAGGTATGTATTTCATAATGAGCTAGTATGCGATGCATACTAGCTCATTATGCCTTTGTTTTGCCGGGTTTTTTTTTTAATGGGTTTACAACCACTTTAACAAGTACCTTAAAAACTTGCATAGAATCTGTATGGGCAGTAATTGCCTCTCAGACAAGGGGAATACCTGGCAACCATTGACATTCAAGATGCCTATCTGCATATTCTATTTTATCCACCAAGTTATGGTCAAGACCTGATTGTATAAAGGTCAGAACTTGAAGCACAGAGTAATCTCTGGGACTGAAGTGCCTGTGTTTACAATAGGCAAAGGATTTCGAAGGATTTCCGCCCCAGTTCACCCTGGAAACCTTGTGATTCATTGCCAGTTCCCGCATCGCATCTGAATCGGACACTGGTTCACACTGACATCTGCGAACCGATGGCCTTATCAATGTATAGTTAATGACACCCCCAGATGGATTCACAGATCACAGTGGGAACTGTCAAATGGCGCAGGAATCAATCGCAAGGGTGTGATCCAATTCCAGTGCGGACCAAAAAAGAAGGGTCCTGCACCATTTTGGCTGTATGGCTGAATTTGCATTGCACAGACATTGCATGTGACCTGCACATGCAATGTCTGTGATCACACAAGTGTGAACCCAGCCTCCAGGTACAATAGTAGATCTTCCTGAAAGTGGCTTTTCTTGCTTTTAGTCATGCTGTTGAAGCCAGAGACCAATTAGTAGGTTGAAAGAGGAACCTTAGACAGCAGATATAGACTGTTGAGAAGAGGCCAGGTGTCACCTGCTAGAAAGGAGTATGTCTTTGTACCAGATTCTTCTGGGCCAGGTTGAATCTATGAATACTTTGCCTGTGTCATGTACTGTACTCCAAGGTATGGAATGTACAGGTAAGTCAAAATCCCTCTTTTTTTTTTTTAGCTGCAAAATTGTTTTAGTAATGAAGACGAGGAGATTTGTATCTGTTATCTAATCAGGTTATACCAAATCAAGTAAGCTCTGCATTTGTTGATAAACCAACATTTCTGAAGTCTGTTAGTGCAACATCATCTCCGACCCGAAAACAGGCACACCATTTTCTCTTGGGCTGCTTTCCCACTGAGGAGTTTTGAAGCGCTTTTGCATTAAAGAAAAGCTCACGAAGAATTCTTCTCTTTAAATTCTATGTATGGGTTCATACTGGGGCTTTGCGTTTCTGTTGCGGTGTAAATAATCCTGCTTGCCACATTTTTGGAGCATGTTTGGTCAGTTAAAAAAAACCTGCACCAAAAACGCACCTCCCCATTGAAAACAACAGAAAATGCGGCAAAAACGCACCCGCAATGCGCTTTTGGTGTGATTTTTGAGTCACATGTCCTTTAAAAATTGCACCGCATACACTGTAAAATTGCATTAAAAAAAAGCATATGCTTTTTACCACGTTTTTGTTGCGGATCAATGTGAAAGTAGCCTTAGACCACTTTCACACTGAGACGCCTGAGCGTCAGCGGTAAAACGCCGCTATTCGGTCGCTTCCGAGGCGGCGTGCAGGTGCTTCGGAAGCGCTGCCCATTGTTTACAATGGCAGGGGCGGTGGATACACCGCTCACTGCACTGCCCCAAAGATGCTGCTTGCAGGACTTTTTGTAACGTCCTGCAAGCGCATCGCCCAGTGTGAAAGCAGTCAGACTTTAACATTGGGGTAGATGGGGAGGATTTTTGAGGCGCTTTACAGGCGTTATTTTTAGCTAAAAATGCCTGTAAACTGCCTCAGTGTGAAAGTGGCCGTATGGAATTGCCCTGTCTTTAAACCAGCAGCTAGTAAAACTTTCAATGTAGTTTAATTGTTTTATTCCTATATTTTTTTAAAATTTTATTGCTCGTTGTCCTACTAAACTATGTCTGCAGTATGTGACGTGCTAGATTTCAGTCACCGTATTTAAATTTAGCTGTCAGTGTTTTTATTAGCTCTCCTATTTACCAGGCAGCTAGTTAATATTAGAATAATTATTTGAAACCTCTGTGGTTTCTTGTAATTAAAGGATAAGCTCATCTTTTGGAACATGTTGCATGTTCCACCCATATTTAGGTGGAACATGTTCCAGCTCCTGCTGCCTCCCGCTCACAGGAGCAGTGTGGCAGCAAGCAGAGATTCTTCTCTCCGCCATGCGGGGCTCTGCCTCCATGGCTGCGTCATTCATTCAGTTTCTTGTGAATGAATGAACTCCATGTACGGCACTGTCTGGGTCTGTGCGAAGCTGACTTTGCGGCGCTGCACCGATTCCCAGTAGTTGCTGCACTACTTTTGGCGACTTCGGGGGGCAATTTGAATAGACATCTATGCATGAACCCACACATCTGTGTGGGTTCATGCACAGATGTCTGTCAAATCGCCCCCAAAGTAGGACTAAAATGCCGGTTTGAAACTGCATGATTTTAAACCGGCCCTCAGTGTGAATGTGGGCTAATGGAGGTACAGGCTGAAAGGTGCAGGGCTTGTCTGCAGAAGCCTCACTTTGCACCTCTGATCCGCTGATCACAGGTGCAATGCTTTCCAGGATCCTGCAGGAAAAATAAAATAAATAAATAATGCACTTTTTTTTTGCAGAAATATGTGCGTTTATTTTTTTTTTCTGAACTTAGCTTTTACATATAGCTGCATGAACAATACTTACAATAAGTTTTAAAAAAAAACACCATTAAAGCTATAACTTAAAGTTTGAACATACGATTTTTTTGTATTGTAACACCGTTTTCGTTTTCTAGGGTGGAACAGATGTGTATACAGATTAAAGAGGTTGGAGATCGAGTAAACTACATAAAGCGTTCTTTGCACTCTTTGGATTCGCAGATTGGACACTTGCAAGACCTTTCTGCTCTTACTGTGGACACCTTGAAAACTCTAACTGCACAGAAAGCGTCAGAAGCTAGCAAGGTCCACAATGAAATCACACGTGAACTAAGCATTTCCAAGCACTTGGGACAAACAGTGGTGGATGATGGGCCACTCCGTACCTCTATGAGGAAGAAGCAGAGTGTTGGCAATTTTTTTGGCTCTTCATTTCCACAGGGTAGCCCTGAGGCAAACAGTAATTTACTGTTCAATATATCTTTGAGGGATGAAAGAAGTGCTTTGGGTAAAAAAGTGACTGAAGACCCTTTCTTTCCACCTTCTAGAGAAAAACGTAATATTCCAGGGGCTGGTCCATCTGGAGGTGCCTTAGTTTCTGCTGCGGAATGTCCTGTAGAACTGCCAAGCACACAGGGAACCCAGTTGTTCATTGAAAATCAGAATCCTGTCAACTTCACCAGTAGTGTGCCAAGCTGTGTTTCACCTTCTGCTACATTTTTTGTAAGCACACCAACCCAGCCAAGTTCAAAAAATCAAGCAGATGTGGCAACAAAGTTGGAAATGCCTCTTCAGGAGAAATCTGCTAAAGCTGAAAATACAGTTGAATTTGGAGCTTTTGTTGGTGGGTTTTTTTTTCTCTTTTTTTTTTTTTTTTGTTAAACCTGAACTCCATATATAAACAAAACCAAATCTAGTTAATGATGCAATGATAATGAGTACCTCAAATTCTCACTTAATCCCTTGCACAGAGGCACTTGCACTAGGAGAGGGTCAGGCAGCCCTTTGAGACCATCAAAATTAAACAGTTTCACAATTGTGCTGTAAATCGCTTTTTAACTGATTACACGAGGAGAGCGTGTTGACCTCATCAGTGTTCTGCTACTGATTTATTGTCCATAGGCTGTCAGCAGTTTGGTGACCAAGGTGTTCTCTTTATTTGTAATGAAATAAAGCAAGCTCACCAACATGACTGTGCTAGCTGGCAAGGGTTCCTGTAATAAAATTTCAATGAACACAATTACAAATACTTTGGCAGGTGAAACTATTTGTATGTTTTTAGTGGTTTGAAGTCCTGTTCTTGTGTGTTGGTGTGTTTTTTTTATTTTTTTGTTTAATGTTTGTGTGTGAGTTGCTTTGAACTGTCTTTGCCATTCCATTAAAGCCTTTTATTTTGAGTATTACACTACAGAACATACAGTTGATTCATAGACCATGGGTTATATGCTACTATCTTCATGTGATTGTATACTGGCAAAAACTTTTCTGGGAATTGCCCACCAGTGTACCTATGTAACCCTGCTCACTCTGCGAGTCTCCAGTTTTTTGACCGTGTCATTAGGTGAACGACAGCTTCTGCTGGAGATGGTTTTTTTCATAACTTTCCCTTCTTTCTTTGGCTTCTATCAAGATCTGACTAGTTATTGCCTTATGACATTAGCAGTTTCCAGATCAGTTACACTTGATGTATTTCTAGGGAATCCTAACAGGATCAACCAGGTAATCTGTAATGCAGAGGGCGTCAAACATTCTAATTTTTAAAGATACATCCCTAATTCCCAAAATGTTGGGACATTGAGCTTTGGCCCAGAGAAGACGGCAACGGTTCTGGATCATGTCTGATAAGGCTTCTATTCATGGTAGAACTTTACCATGCATTTTTGGATGACGCAGCAAAATGTGTTCAGGCAATGATTTTTGGAAGTATTCCTGAGCATATGCAGTGATGTCCATCAATGAATCATGTCTGTTTTGAATGCAGTGCCGTGCCGTCTGAGGGTCCGAAGATCACAGGCATCCAATATTTTGTTTCGGCCTTGTTCCTTATGCAGAGATTTTCTTTAGATTCTCTGCATCTTTTGATATTAAGTACTGTATATAATGTTTAAAGTCTTTGCAATTTTACATTGAGGAATGTTATTCTGAAAGTGTTCATCGATTATTAGATGCATCTTTTAACAGATTAGTGAACCTCTACTCATCTCTCTGGGGGTGATTTACTAAAACTGGAACTCCAACCCTCAGACTCTTCAATTTTGACATGGCCTCCCTCCTTATAGCAGGACCAAGGATCACTAGACAACATGTTTGAGCTGGAATCCTTCTACATTCACCTCCTGTTTACATCCGTGACACACATTTAAATGGATAGTAATCAATTGGTCTAATGAAATACATTGCTGTTTGCTTTTCATCTGTCAACGGATGGATGTAAAACGGATAGATGGGTGGACCGTGTCAAAGGGTTCGCTCTCCTTGTGCACTTCCTTTTGCAAGTTGTTGCTCTTCTTTATTTCCCTTATTTTATATGTTCCTTTGGGGTCTCCTCAGGTGCTCTTGCTTATGCAGAGTGCTCCCTTTGTGCTCAGAGGTTACTCCCTTATTAGGGCCTTTGTAAGAGCAGAACCTTCTCCTTTCCCTTAACCCTAACAGCTGAAGTTATGCCTCGACTCCCCCTTTGTTCTTCCTGGGAACCACATCCTTTTCTTGAAGAACACACATTCTGTCTTTCTTTCTTCCCAGGGTCTTTTTATCACCTTTGGTGGCAATGCCAAACAATTACAAATTGTTATAGCTGGGGTCAGTGCTATCATCTGTGTCGGCCTCACATGTATTTCCTTTCCAACTGACCTCTTCCATTCCTCACAAAGTCATCCCTCTATGGGATTCCTGCCTTCTCTTCCACCCTGCTGGCCATTTTTTGTATAATCAGATTTTATTGCTTTTCAACAAAATAAAACATTCAAAAGAGAACATTTCAAACATTCTCAAGGTATAATATTCAGTAATTTGCATACCATGTATTATACAGGCTTCTCATATTTATACAAATGTTAACCCAGGAGCCCCTGCAACTGTCTTCTCTTTGCAGTATACAGGTACCCATGTGAAACAACACAATACAGTGTAAAAACCTTGCTGGCCATTTAATTTACTTTTCTTCCAGGGCTTCTGCCTTCAAGGAACAAGTCCCTTCTTGCTTACTTAAAGTCATTACCAAGCCATTGCTTGTTTTGCTGTACACATTTTTACAGTTTTTTTTGGACAATTTTGACTGAGTCTCTGCTGATAACTGCTTTGGCTATCACTTGTGCTTGGCTTGGTGTTTGGCTCTGTTGACTTTTCTTGTTCTTCCTGTGTGCCTATTGCTGCAATTTTAGATATTTTGTTGTTCGCCCCTTGAGTTATTGCTTGATGTCCCATGATCTAAGAGTCCACCACTGTGTGCTATACTTAACGATTTAAGATAATAGTAATTTTGGTATACCTAAGAATTCCATATCTTGGAGTGAGGTAGGACACAGGTCCCTCAACTCTTTTTCTTTGATCTCTTGCTTGCTAACAAAACTGAAGCCTCATGGAATATATATGGGTACATTAAGGGGTGGACCCAGCAAACCTTTAGCCGTTGTCCAATCACCCGAAGGTGGCAACATAAAACGCATGGCTTAAAGCAGAACTTCACCCCTCCCCCCCCCTATTTTTAGAATGCCTTCATTTGAGGGGTGGGTACCTAATTTTGTCAGGTACTCGCTCCGATTGCCTAGGTGATCGGAGCGAAAGTTCACCACCTCTTCCATCTCCCCACAGCCTCTTGGAACACATCACCATTCCCAGGAGACTGCGGGACCATTTATGGGCTGCAGCGCTGCTCACACATGTGCAGAAGGCAGCCAGCTGTGAAGCCACAAGGAGTCAGACAGCTACCCACAGTTAAGATGGCGTTGCCAGGGACCCGAAGAACAGCAAAGAGCTTTTATTTTTTTTAAGTCAGCAGCTACAGTATTTGTAGCTGCTGATTTTTACATTGCTGACAGAGTGAAGATTCTCTTTACAAAGCATTTCTTGTAATGCACTCCAATATATGGAATTTACGGGTGCATTAAAATTCCTACACCCACACATATATTTGTGAAGTCAGAAAGGAGACAAAGTCACAATTCCAAGGTCTTACATTTGTAAAATGTTCTAATTGTAGGTATGTTCACACTGCTTTTTCCTATTACAAGGAAGCAAGAGTGTATCATTCCTTCCTAAGTCTAGACCTCTCTATGCACTACATGGTGGCATTAGGGAGACTTTGGTACCTGAATACAAAAGGGTGAGGTATCAACTTAAGCGACTGCTGCGCAAGACACCTCTTTACCCAGAAATAATTTCTCTTTTTTAGAAGAGGTTATTTAATGTTGAGAATCATATTCTGCTCAGCTCTGCTGAGTCGTTATGCCTATACTTTTGTAGAGTAGTAAGAGTAGCGAGCTCTGAATACCTCCGATGCTTTACGGTGCATTCACAATTGTAGATGCACTCTGTATGTGATCAGCTGCGCGTAGGCAGCCCCATTGAAAGCAATGGGAGGCTGTCGACTCTCGCAGCTAATCGCTCAAGCAACGATCACATGTGAGTGATCGGACCAGAATGCATGCAGTCTGCATTCAGGCCCAATCTCTTGCATGTGATCGCTGCTTGAGCAATTACATGCAAGTGGGCATTATTATCTGTGAGAGCTGGCAGCCTCCCCTTGCTTTCAATGGGACCGCCTACTCGCAGCTAATTGTGGGAACCCATATTAGTGTTTTTACAGCTGTTCGCGCACAGGGTGCATTTCCAGATGTAAATGCACCCTTACAAATATTTTCGAACTGTAAATTGTGTGAGCCTGCCTTCGGGGTATATGTTGTAATGTGTGCTTTAAAAAACA
Organism: Glandirana rugosa; assembly: GCA_018402905.1. Taxonomy (NCBI): domain Eukaryota; kingdom Metazoa; phylum Chordata; class Amphibia; order Anura; family Ranidae; genus Glandirana; species Glandirana rugosa. The sequence continues at coordinate 97,898 of BLSH010260171.1, forward strand.
GATGTAAATAAATGTTTGCATAGATTTTAAGTAGATCCATAGGTGTTATTTTGTGTCTGAACTGGAATTTTTTTTTTCAGGTCATAGGGATAGTATAATGCTTCAAAAACAACAGAAGAAATCAGAACCCCAAAGTAAAGGAGACCTAAACCCAGCTGAAATGGTAAACTGCAGTCTTATTTATTTATTCAAGTGCTGAAATGACCTGTGACACCCACATCCAGGACCACTGAGCATTTATTCATAATGACAAAAGCTTACAAACCTTATAAAGATTTTAGACATGCTTCGTGTGTTTACTCATAAGGCCTTGGGCCTTATGAGTGTTCATGTAAGCTGGATGTTTGCTGCTGTTTTGAATAAATGCTTGCCAATTCCCTATTTTCAGGGGTCCTTTCTTGACATAAAGTGGTTGTAAACTCTGTTACACCACTTGTACCTACAGGTAAGCCTATAATAAGTCTTACCTGTAGGTACTGTGAATATCTTCTAAACTTGCACAGTTTAGGAGATATTTAGTGTGCATGCAGCTGATGACCTCATCTGCGCATGCGCTCCAAAGGTCTGGCTTACAGTGTCCATGCCGGAAACGGCAGTTCCCGACAGCTTGCACGGGAGTGACATCATCGCGGCTCCAGCCACTCACAGCGCCGGAGTCCGCAACCCCGGAAGAAACATCGGGGAAGATGTCAGCTGTCTCAGCAGTGAGTGGGTGCCGCTGGAAGGGCTTAGTTCTAAGGTATTTCATAATGTGCTAGTATGCGATGCATACTAGCATACTATGCCATTGCCTTACAGAATTTTTTTTTAGTTTTTTTTTTTTTTTATTCTTCAGCAGTTTACAACCACTTTTAAAGTGAACCTATAAATAAATCACAGTTGCAGTGCCAAAAGTTGACTAAGGAATCAATGTCTTAGCCTAGGTTCATACTATGAATCGCACAGGAATGCGGAGCGCATTCCTGTACAACTCGCATGCCATTCAGTGCAAGTAATTTGGGCCCATTCATTTTGAATGGACTCACCATGCACTCCTTTTGGAATTGCACTGCAACTGGATTGCATAGTACCATGTGATCCAGTGCAGGCAAATCCACTCCTGATCATCCCAGTCCCCAAGTGATATAAATGCACACTCACCAGATCTTAAGACCCAATTATTGTGGAGGACAAAAAGTGCTTTTAAATCCTCAACAAAATGACAGGATCCCTCCTAGGTCACGTTGAATTTTTTCAAAATTAGGATAATTAAATGAGAGGACATTCCCATAGTGTAGAAATCTAATTTATTAAAAAAACAAGTTCAAAACAATAAAGCTAAAAGTCAACAATATAACTTGTATAAAACTATGTCTGTCCATGAGTCGCAGCATGTGTTATCAGTACGCAAAGCTCTTTTAGAATGAATAAATTCACATTAAAAACACACAAAGGTCAGGGATAGCTTGTCTTAAAGTTCAACTCTTTAAGAATATGTACAAAGTTTAATGTCTATAGTCTGGGCACAGGTGCATTTAAAAAGTACAAAGCCAGCCCAAAGAGGGGATGCTGTGGATCCTCCATGTGGTAGCAAGTACATGCACTGTTTAACATTCAATCACAAAAATTACATCATTCTAATCCTGAGTACACACTGTCCCTGGAATTCATGAAGAGTGTCATCATATACGGCTGAGAAATTTGTCACACGGTAGTGCAACAAATGGCAGATTGTACCACAGATTTGTGTACATGTTGGTAAGGTGTGTATGAATCCATTGCAACTCTGACAAAACTGTTGCAAGCATCTCTCCTGCGAAGTGGTGGTGATTTACAGGGAGATGAGCTATTTGGAGAAGTTGAGGGAATAATGGAAGTGTTTCCAATTTCAGTTACAGAGGAACATAAGATGTGACCGATTACACATCCGACACGATCAACAATTTACTCTAACATTAGAGTTGTCCTGTTTACCTTCAATTAACTTATGCCTGATATGGTGGCATTTATTTACAGCAAAAGTAATGCAAATAAATACTAGAATGTGTCGCATACTTTGGTATTAATGAAAAAGTTGTAAGGTTTTCATTTATGTGGGGCAAGACTTTCGACTACACGTATACATACTGGAAGAGATGTATCAGAAATTGCCTTGATTGAATCTCCACCAGTGCAGTTTGATAGATTTTTTTTTCGCTTATTTTCTAGCTGGACCCATACCATCCTTCTAGCCTGAAACAAGTAAGATCCTGTGCTGGATTCATGGAATTCCATAAGATCTCTCAGTCCTTGCGCTTAGACCAGTGTAAGTCTTGTGAGATGGTTTATTTGCATAATAGATGTAACACAGTCACACGCATTGTCTTCTCTTGTGTTATACCTCCATACACAAGTGACGAATATCGGTCGGTTCAGCAGAACTTGACTGACAGCCGGTGTGTACGGCAGCCTGCCTGACAGAAGCCAGCCGAACATCCAGCTTCTGTAGAAAGGGCATGACTGAAATACATCTGCCGATCAGGGCTCTCAGCCAATGGCGGGGCGGGAGGGGGGGGTGTCCAGGCTGTACCAGATTGCCACGATCCTCTGCTTTCAGATGCTGAAAAGCCACTTCACTGGTCCAGGGATTTGATCCCTGCAGCTTTCTCTCCTCTCCTTGCTGTGCTGACAGTGCGAACCGCAGGGATTCTAATTGGTCGGCGGACGGCAGTGACCAATCAGCAGCCGTCTAGCCCATACTGTCAGCACTAGACAATTTAAGAGGGAGGGGCTGGTGAAACAAAAGGTAGGGACTGTGAGGGATGAACTGATGAGGGGAGTAGAAGATTCTGTTAGGTGGAGGCAGGATAGGCCTCCCTCAAGATAGGCGGACAGATTGGGGTAGAGAGCTCCAGAGGATGGGAGAGGCTCTGGAGAAGTCCTGAAGACTAGCATGGGAGGAGGAGACAAGGGAGCTAGAGAGCAGAAGGTGTTGGCAGGAGCGGAGAGGACGGTTTGGGTGATATTTGGAGATAAGCTTGGTGATGTAGGTAGGGGCAGAATTGTAAATGGATTTGAATTTTATTCTTTCGGAAATGGGAAGCCAGTGGAGGGATTGGCAGAGAGGAGTGGCGGACACTGAACGGTTGGTAAGGTGGATGAGTCTGGCAGAAGCATTCATGATAGACCGAAGAGGGGATAGCTTGCGGAGAGGTAGGCCAATTAGGAGGGAGTTACAATAGTCAAGGTGAGCGATAACAAGGGAGTGAATAGGTTGCTTAGTGGTATCAACAGTTAGGAAGGGACGTATTTTGGAGATGTTTCGGAGGTCAAGTCTGCACGATTTGGACAGTGATTGGATTTGGGGCTGAAAGGACAGATCAGAGTCTAGGATTACACCTAGTACATTGGCATGAGGGGAGGGACTGATAGTTGTATTATTGATCTTGATGGAGAAGTCAGGGGGAGGGGCACGGACTGGAGGAAAAATTATGAGCTCAGTTTTAGAAAGCTTGAGTTGAGGAAGTGGTGTGACATCCATGCTGATATGTCAGTTAGTAATGCGAGAGGACACTGAAGGAGTGAGGTGAGGAGTAGAGCGATAGATTTGTGTGTCGTCAGCATGGAGGTGGTATTGGAAGCCATGGGAGTTTATTAACAGACCAAGGGAGGAGGTGTAAATAGAGAAGAGAAGGGGTCCGAGGACAGAACCTTGAGGTACCCCAACCGAAAGAGGAAGTGGAGAGGAGGAAAACAGAGTAGTTATAAGTCACACTGAAGGAGTGCTCTGACAGGTAGAAGGAGAGCCAGGAGAGAGCAGAGTATTGAAGGCCAAAAGAGTGGAGTTTTTTGAGGAGGAGGGGATGGTCAACAGTACCAAAGGCTGCAGAGAGGTCGAGTAGTATGTGTATGGAGTAGTGGCCATTGGTTTTAGCAGTTAGTAGGTCATTGGTGAGCTTCAGTAGGGCAGATTCAGTGGACTGTAGCAAGCAAAAGCCAGACTGTAAGGGGTCATGAAGGTTGTTGTCAGTGAGGTAGGAGCTAAGATGGTTGTAGACTAAGCGTTCCAAAAGATTTGACGCAAACTGGAGCAAGGAGATGGGTCTTAAGTTGTTCAGGCTGGTGGGATCCAGTGAGGGCTTTTAGAGTATATATGGATGATCAGGGCATGTTTTTAAGGGGAGGGAAAGATTGAAAATGTGGGTGAGGGAACATGAGATAGAAGAAGAGGGTAACGGTAGTAGATGTGAGGGAACAGGATCCAGGGGACAGGTGGTAAGGCGGGCTTCTGAGCAAACTTGAGACCTCTTCGGTAGTAGCAAGTTCAAAAGAGGAGAGTGTTGAGAGTGGATTTGTATAGGGTATGGTACGTGGGTTAGATTTCTGGGCAGTTGAGATGTCCTAAAAAATTGCATCAATCTTGTTTTTGAAGTGGTTTGCAATCTCGTGAGCAGTGGGCGAGTTACTGGGTGGAGGTGGAGAAAGTAGAGAGTTAAAAGTAGAGAGGAGATGACGAGGACTGGAGGACAGGGTATTAATGAGGGTGACAAAGTAGGTCTGTATGGCAGCATGGAGGGAGGAAGTGTATTTTAAGAAGGCAGATTTATATTGGGAGAACGCATGCTGGGATTTGGTTTTATGCCACACTCGCTCAAGTGCACGGCTTTGTCTCTTAAGGTTTCTAGTGTCTTTGGTCTGACAAGGTTGTAATGGTCGGGGCCTGACATTTTGTGAAGTGAGAGGAGCAAGAGAATCCAGTGAGGATTAAAGTGAACTGCTGTAGATAGAGGTGGCCAGGTTAGGGCAAGATGGGGCTGAGATCTTGTCATGGAGGCGGTCAGTTGAGAAGAAAGAGAAGGAATAAAGTGGTGAAGGTTTCTGCGGGTAATTGTTTTCTGCTTGGTGGGACAGTTGGTTGGAGACGAGTACATTGTGAAAGTGATGAGGTTGTGGTCAGAGCGAGGAAAGGGCGTGTTGGTGAGGTTGTAGGGGGTGCAAAGATTGGAGAAGACAAGGTCAAGGGTATTCCCATCAGAGTGAGTGGGGGACTGTGTCCATTGTGTAAGGTCAGATGAGGTTAAAGGGGAGTTCCACCCAAAAGTGGAACTTCCGCTTTAAGTCGTCCTCCCCAGCTCCAGATGCTGAAACTGAGCTTTTGGGGAGGAGGGGGGTGGGGATACCCTATTTTTAGGGGTACTTCCGCCCCGGACGCCTTAGGTGATCGGAAGTGGAAGGACTCCTTCCCCCTCCCTCCCGAAGTCTGCTGGGACACAGGACAGGTCCTAGAAGACTTCGGGACCAATCACAATGCGCAGCGCCGCTCGCGCATGCGCAGTGTGCGCCCGGCCGTGAAGCCGCGGCCGGGTGCCCACAGCAGCAATGCCGGCGCCGCGGAGGGGAGGGGGAGAGGAGCGAGGCTCCGTGCGGCTCCATCGCTGGACCGGGAGACAGGTAAGTGTCGGTTTATTAAAAGTCAGCAGCTACACTTTTTGTAGCTGCTGACTTTTAATAAACCTAAGGAAAGGGTGGAACTCCGCTTTAAGTTGAAAATGTGGGATGCAGCTGGACTGTTAACATTGGCGGGATGTTAAAATCACCAAGGATAATAGTGGGTAATGTGGAGGAGAGAAAGTACGGTAGCCAGGCAGAGAAGCCCTCAAGGAAGCATAACACTGGTCCAGGAGGCCGATAGATCACTGCAATCCCTAGAGAAATTGGAGAAAACAGACAAATACAATGTTTCTCAAAAGAAGAGAAGGATAGAGAGGGAGGGGTAGTCAGGACTTCAAAGGTGCTCAGGGGGATAGAAACAAACCAACTCCACCTCCTTTCTGTCCACTGGGTCTGGGTGAGTGAGTCCAGTGGAGGTCTCCATGAGAGAGCACTGTGTGGGAGACAGAATCTGACTCTTGAAGCCATGTTTCTGTGATTGTAAGAAGATTAAGGGAGTGAGAGACAAAAAGGTCATGGGCAGAAGTGAGCTTATTGCAGACAGAGCTGGCATTCCAGAGGGCACGTGAGAAGGTGGGGGTGGTTGTTGGGAGCAGGGGGATAGAGATCAGACTGAGAAGATTGTGGCTGATTCTGGAGGAGGGAGGATGCTGGGTGTGGGGGTGAGATCCTGGAGGACCGGGATTAGGGGAGATATCCCCAGAGGTTGGCAGAAGGAGGGGAGAGGAAAGTAAGATGGGAGTGAGATGTGTATGAGTGCGCATACTTTCCTGTCCTTGTGTGTAGGTCAGCAGGTGGGTTAAGTATTAGCAGGAGGTGATGGGAACAGTAGTAGGGAGAGGGTAGAAGTGATGGTGATATGTACGTTTTTGGATGGAGAAGAGGGGAAAAGAAGTGAGAATTTGAAAGCAGAGGATACTAGTATGTGAGTGCAGAGCAGAGGGGACATATTAAGGGGTGGTGGGGATAGGTTTCAGACTTGCAGGATGCCTTCCAAGGTGGTGGTTTGAAGTCAGTCCAGAATGGAGTTTAGTCCTTTTATGGTCTTTTCTTGCTGCTTTCATTATCCTGCTTTAGTTAAACTGCTGTGTTCAACTGCTTATTACTCCTGCAGAAAAATTACTCATGGCAGCCCCGAACTTCCTCTTCATGGGTCCCCCGCTGGTGCTCCCGGCTCCTCCTCTCTGTCCAATGCTCCCGTAGGAAGCCGCTTAGCATGGTGGCACTCATGTTTGCTTGCTCCTGAGCCTCGTTTCTGCATCCACTTCCCCTGCTCCCTTGTCACTGGCTTTGAGTGACAGCACTGGAAGCTAATGGCTTCCAGTGCCACAGCAAAGCTAGTGAGACACGACAGTGAAGGGAGAGAAGAGCTGCAGACATGCACAGCGCTGGATCGAATGAGGGCTCAGGTAAGTATAGGGGGGGGGGCAGCGAATTTAACTTCCTCGCATCCGCGCTATAGCCGAATGATGGCTACAGCGCGGCTCTAAAATGCCGGGAGGACGTCAATAGACGTCCTCCCATTCGGCTTGTGCTGGGCGCGCTCCCGCGGGCACGAGCGGCGCGTGCACGTGCCGCCGCACACTGCGGGAGCGTGCCCGCGGGTCGGGCGGACCCGATGTCCGCCGGAGACCCGCGATCTCCTTACAGACAGGAGGAACGGGGAACCGCCAAAGTAAACACGGCGGTTCCCCGTTCTGTGAGGGGGGCATGCCAGATCTACTACCCCCCCCACAGTTAGAACACACCCAGGGAACATAGTTAACCCCTTCACTGCCCCCTGCAGGTTAACCCCTTCACTGCCAATGACATTTACACAGTAATCAGTGGACATTTAAATTTCTGATCGCTGTATAAATGTCATTGGTCCCAAAAAAGTGTCAAAAACCTCCAACATGTCCGCCCCGATATCGCAGTACCGATAAAAATCGCAGCTCGCCGCCATTACCAGTAAAAAAAAAAAATAATAATAAAAACGCCATAAATCAATGTCCATAGTTTGTAGACGCTATAACTTTTGCGCAACCCAATCAATAAACGCCGATTGCGATTTTTTTAACCAAAAATATGTAGAAGAATATATGTCGGCCAAAACTGATGAATAAATTTGTTTTTTATTTTTGGATATATATTATAGCAAAAAGTAAAAAAATATTGGTTTTTTTCAAAATTGTTGCTCTTTTTTGTTTATAGCGGCGATCAGAAATGACACAGAGGCGATCAAATACCACCAAAAGCAAGCTCTATTTGTGGGAAAAAAAGGACGCCAATTTTGTTTGGGTACAATGTCGCACGACCGCGCAATTGTCATTCAAAGAGCGACAGCGCTGAAAACTGAAAATTGGTCCGGGCAGGAGGGGGGTTTAAGTGCCCAGTAAGGAAGTGGTTAATGCCTAAACATTTTTTACCTTAATGCAAGGAATTAATGTTTAGGCTTTAGAACCACTTTAAAGCGATATTAAAGCTTTTTTTTTTTTTTTTTTTTTTTTTTTTTTTTTTTTAAACATTAAAATAACCTGTAATACTTGCCTGCTCTTTATAATGGTTTTGCACAGAGCACGCATGATCTTCTTCTCTTTTTCTGGGATCCCCAGCTGGCACTCCAGGCGCCTCCTGTTCGGCTGGCAATCCAGGCGCCTCCTGTTCGGCTGGCACTCCAGGCGCCTCCTGTTCGGCTGGCACTCCAGGCGCCTCCTGTTCGGCTGGCACTCCAGCCGCCTCCTGTTCGGCTGGCACTCCAGCCTCCTCCTGTTCGGCTGGCACTCCAGGCGCCTCCTGTTCGGCTGGCACTCCAGGCGCCTCCTGTTCGGCTGGCACTCCAGGCTCCTCCTGTTCGGCTGGCACTCCAGGCTCCTCCTGTTCGGCTGGCACTCCAGCCTCCTCCTCTTCATGGAAAGGGGGCCTGCAGCACAGAAGGTTTTTCACCTTAATGCATAGAATACATTAAGGTGAAAAACCTTAAGGCGTTAGAACCACTTTAAAAATAAAGCGTATAGCTGCATACACACTCGTAAACGCACCAATGTGATTTTCCTGTGTGTTGCATTTGGCACTTTACACAGTAGCAGGGAGGTACAATTTAATTGGCACCATAAGTATCACGCCTTCCCAAGACTAGGGAAACTTTAGTGGTTATCAAAGCCTTTTATATACAGGAAAGATTACCTCCGCTAATCTTGCTCTACTGGTAAATGTAGAGGACACAAAATTTGCCCAGTTACATATAAACTTTGTAGGCAGCCTCAAAAAGTACATACAGCTAACATAAATCTTTGTTTTTCTCTTCATCTGTTTCTTACTTTGTATTTTTTTTCTCTAGTGCACAGCAGCAGTCGAAGAGCATCGCTGACTGAGGAGGCGACCAATGTGGATTCTAAAGAGGTTTTTATAGCGGTTAGGACCATTGTTCATTTTGTTTTGTAATGCATGTTTGTCCCAGATAAGCTAAATGGCTTTTTGGTAGCCTTGGTTCTGTCTATGAGGTGATTTTCTTTGAACGGTTTCATTTAAATAGGCAGGATCAAGGTCGCTTCCTGTAACATGAACAGTGTGGGAAAAGGTCAAGATAATAGTCTGCTCAACAGAGTGCCCTAATTCTGCTAAATCTTTCTGTCAGCAAACCCAACTGTCCCTGCACTATGTAATCCTGGGCTGTTGTCGTGTCTTGTAAGCACAGTCAAATGGATGGACCCATGCAGCCAAACTCATGGGATTTATACTAAAGACTGATAATATGTATGTATTTTGAAGCAGTCATAACATACATAATGCATATTGTGTGTTAGTAAGCAATGTGCATGCATATCAATACAATGTGCACCAACCAGTCTGCTGCATTTGAAAGATATGTTGATAGTCCTGACTGGTTGTAAGGACAACAGCTCCATTTTCTGTTCTTCAATTTTTATTAGTTTTGTAATTTTTTTTTAACTAGGAAATGGTATTGTTAATTGTGACATCTGGTTTTACTGTGTAATATGTGTGTGTTTTTATGTTCCTTTCTCAGGATTGGTTGCAAGCCCAGTCATCCACCCTGGGTAAACCCATGTAAGAAAGAAATACCTGTCTTACTTATTCTCTGCTTGCACTAGACATTTATTGTGAAGAAAAACATGGCATTTGCTTTATTACATACAGTTAAAGTAGAACATTAAGTTCTACTAGATCTCCTCAGGTATAGCTAGGTAAAACATTAAAAACAAGTGCTTGTACCGTTTAAAATTCAGGTTCAGGCACATGCTCAGTGGAGGCTGATCTGCTGACAACCTAAAGATTTACTGCTGCACAGGGGCTCTGGGCTTCAGCAAAATGGCAGCCCCCCCCCCCCCCCAGCAAGAAGAGACCTGAGCAAAGCTGGAGGCAATTTACAGGACACAATCATTTTGGTAGTATAATTATTCATGTGGAATGTATGTTCTTTGCTAAAGAACATTATTTTTTATCAAGCTGTTATGGGTAAAGTTCCGCTTTAAAGTTGGTGTGTAGTTTACACACTTAGGAAACCAACTTCTACTTCTTCTACTTAGGCGTAGAAGGATTCGTTGTGAAAGATCTAAATATTTGCATGGATGGTTTGTCTGTGTCTAGACTCAAGTCACACTAGCACAGATATTGAGCAGTTTTTCATATAATCTTAAATGTAAGCAAGTAAGAAAGCACTACTAGGTTCTTTCCAGTGTTTTAGGTAGCGTTACATATGATTAAAATATCTCGGTATAATTAAATATTTGAGTACCTTCCATGTTTTTTGGGGTTTTTTTTTGCTACTAAAAGTTACATTTTCAGCTTTTCCAGGGTCTGCCTTCTTCTTGATTCAAGCAGTACTACTCGGACCAAGAAGGGCGCAAGCCCTGAAAAATTGCCCTGAAATGTTTAACTGTTGATGCAAATAATATGGCCAGTACCCAACTGTATTGTTTCATGCACTCTAATATGGGTACAGTCAACTTAAGCATGGAAGATTTTCTGAATATTTAGCTACCGTTTTATTTTATTATGGATATTTACGTCAGTAATGCCAGCATCTGGGCACGCTAGTTTAATCAAGAAGTAACTCAACAATTCACATCCTAAATTTCAGGGGGCTTTTAAGTCCACATTTAAGTGCTTTCAATGATTAATCTTTACAGATGTCAGGACTTGTCTGCAATTTCCTGCTGCAAAATGAGTTTTATATGCAAATTTTCTGCTGCAATTTCCCAGCCTGTGAGTTTTGGCCATGACATTAAAGTCAAATTGAACCCTCTTTATTTTTAATGTAAGGCCTCATGCACGTTTTTGGGTGCTTTTTGGTAGACCGTGTAATTGGAGGACATATTCCTGTGCCAGGGATACTCAGCAGCCCTTAGTAATAAAGGCTGTATGCAGGTTAAAAGGGCTGTAAAGTCTCATGTTTTTTTTTTGCCTTAATGCTTTCTTTGCATTAAGGTGAAAAACCTTTTCTCAGTAGTGACCCCCCCAGAGCCCCCCTTTTACTTACCTGAGCCTGTTCATTGCAGGGGTGGCTACAAGCATTCTGCTCCAGCCAGTGTCACGGGTCCTCATTGGCTGGATTGATAGCAGGGGAGCCATTGGCTCCTATTACTGTCGATCAGGTCCTGTGACTTGGGGGTGGAGCCGGGTCCTGCTGTTTGTGTAAATGCATGCAAACAGCAGGACACGGGAGCGCGCCCGCACGTGTGACCCCAGGGAAGCTTTCGCTGATGGGTCACTAGGCCCTAGGACTCCTAGGGCCTAGGAGCGCCACTGAAGGACCCCAAAAGTAGAGCTTCGGGGCCACTCTGTGCAAAACCACTGCACAGATGAAGGTAGGTTTTACATGTTATTTTAAAGGGGAAAAAATTAAGGTTTACAATCACTTTAATGTTGCTACTGACGTAAACCTGTGAATATGTAAACCCCTGTGTCTCTGGATGTTATCTGTGTCCAGGGCAGTAGGCATGCACAGTTTTTAGCTGTGGCCTAACCATTAACAGCCATTCATTACTATGGACAGCTATACACAGCAGCTATGTACCCAGAAATGCCCGCAAATTACGTTGTGTGCCCAAACGCATCCCTGTGCATGAGCCCTAATGCAGTCAGGTCCATATACAGTAAAAAATGTGCACTTTTTTACTCTTAACGGGAATGTACTGAAGCAAGGATGAAAATACCCTTTGCTGGCAGCATGTAGAAGTGGGACTGCTGCTCTCAAACATGCCACCCTCCCTCCAAAAACTGCTGCAATCAACATCAATACTCAGGAAGAAAAAGTACAGTTGATTGGAGCAGTGTTTGTGGGGGCAGTAGTTTGACTCTCCTGCATGCTTACAAGACCCAATATATTTTGAAGTTTGCTGCAGCATCTGATAGTTTACAAAAAAAAAAGCAAACCAGAAGCATATTGTTGTATTTGCATTCTTTTGAGCTTAAGGCTCTATTCACACACGCGTGAATTTGCCGTGCAACTTTGGTGCAATTTAGGATGGCTGCAAATTTTTATGTCACTTGTCCCTCTGCAAAGTCAGACCCACTGTTGAGGGTTAACATTGAAGTCCATGGCCCTCAAGTTACATGGAAGTCAGACCAAAGTAGTTGACTTTAAGTCACACCTATATGAATGGTTATCCTTGGAAAACTTGGGGCATGACTTGTCATGTGACTTTGATGTCAAAAGTTGCATGACAAGTCGCACAAGTGTTAATGAGCTGTTAGACTTCCCCACTCAACTTTTTAGCTTAAAGAAATACATTTTCTGTCTTGTCGATTGAAAGACACAGAAAGTCTTAAAGCTGTAGGTTATACTACTGCCTACAGGAGGATTGGACAATGGCTAAAAAAAACAAAAAACTGTAGGCCAGTTTTTTGTTGCTGCTCTAGGAGAATGGACGCCTCTTACAAGCTGCTGCTTTAAGGATCTATTTTTTTCTTTTTTAGCAATCTTTTTGCCTTCAATCAGGAATTTATTGTAGACAGCTGCAGCTGTCTTCTCACTGATTTTCAGTTACCTGGTGCAGTCGTCCTCAGCCAGACCCCACTGGACTGAGCATTGCGAAGTGAGCTTGCAAGTGCTCTAAGGCACTAAGCTCTATTTGGACACATTCCAGACTAGTTCTGGTTATGTTAGCTGCAGAGTGCACTCCAGGTCCTGAGATGCTGGTGTTGCCTTCTGCTTGTGCTTTCTGAAGACTCACTTTGTGAGTAGGCCATTTGAGCCAGACATTGGGGTTTACCTAATTTTTATGGGTCGCTGGGCCCCATATTATTCCTATTTCCCACTGACTTTTCCGGTCACCTCCAGCTGCCATAACCTGCAGTTTTAAACTTCTATATCAATTACCTTGTAAATTGTCTTCATGGCTTCAACATGTGATGCTAGTGCTAGAATGGTAGTGGAAAAGGAGGATGCGTATGGTTGAGCTGCAGTCCCGCTCTACTCCCAGCATGCCATCCACTTATACTTGAGCACTGCTTGCCGCACACACCTAAATAGTAGTGACATCTGTAACCTGGAATCATGCTACCTTCTGGTAATATAATTTGTTTACTCATCTGAGATCTCCATTGTGGCTGTGTCCTCTGCCCTTTGCCCTTTATATGAGGTTTTTTACTACAGTCACCCAGGATTTTATGCCTCAAATTACCCAGTTTTCAACTCCGATCGAAGAGACTGCAACAGTACTTCTGTCCCCTCTCCAGCATATTCAGGATCAGATTTAAATGCAGCCTTGGCAGCTTTTGAGCCATAGCAGACTGCAGAGACTGTTTGATTCTGAGTCACCTCTATCTCTAACTGAGGAGCTTTACCCAAAGGAGTCACAATACACTCCAGTTTCTCCTTAGATTGTCGTCTCTGTACCTGTTTAGTGAGAGTTTTGTTCAGAAATGGTCTGTTCCTACTAGGGTTGTCCCGATACCACTTTTTTAAGACCGAGTACAAGTACCGATACTTTTTTTTAAGTACTCGCCGATACCGATTACCGATACTTTTTTTAAATGTCATGTGACAGTGGTACTGATATGCAGCACTGATGGGCTTTGATAGGAGGCGCTGATGAGGCGTAGACTGTCAGTAGTTTTTAATTTTCATTTTTTTTTTCACAATTTTGTTTTTTACAATTCATTTTCATTTTTTACAATTTATATATATTTTTTACAATGCCTTATTTTTTTT